>RDPX01000323.1:422095-439195 GCA_003991215.1 Morbakka virulenta
AACAAAGTGATTAAATCATTCGAGGGTTCAGTGTCAGAACCCAGTATCCAGCATTTTTGGCTTTTTTTACTTTTTAGTGTCAGATGATAGATACTGTCATTGTCTTTCATGTGAACAACTGCATTTAGTCCAGTAACGAGTATTTATTGGTTTATTGGTTGGAACCGAAATCAAGTACTGAATTTTGTGTGTAAGTCACTCCAGGCTTAAAGCGTTCTCATGTAAAAATAGCCACAAACAAGATACTTGGTTCTGGCACTGAACCCTCGAAAGGATTAATCACTTTGTTTTATCTTAAACAACAACCAAGTATTTTTCGTCTTCTTTTCCCAATCATAGGGTTTGACAGTTCGATAGTGCTCTCCATTTTCCTCCATCAAAAACATCTTCCTCGAGCAATCCAGTAGCATTCATATCTTCCTTCAGTCTTCAGCCAGGTTTTTCGTGGCCTGCCCGGAGGTCTCCTTCCTGGTCCTTCTATTGCCCTTATCCTTCCTGAGGCTTCGTTTTCCTTTGTATGCCACACGTCGCCATACCATATGAGACTTCCGCAGCTATCGCCTCGCTGAGCGCCCTAACTCCACACCTCCTAGCGACCTAACTCCACACCTCCTAGCGATCTCTTCATTTCTGACCATATCATGTAACTTGTGTGAATTATGTATAAGAGCACTTGATTGTAGAAGGCTAGATCAATTTTTATTAGTTCTTTGAATTTTGCCAGGCGATCTTCAAAATAAACAGTTCACCTCGTATTTTAGTAAATAGTATAACCTCCGTCTGCTTTCCTAGTCGAGATCATATCATGACATAAGGACACTACAAATGACTATTTACATATATTGTTTTTTCAATATTACTTCACTATGCCAGTAAATGCCAGCAATATATGAGTTTGTTATACCATGTCACTCCAGCCATGTACTGAAGCATTCGTATGAATCAAAGCATTCGTCTCTCACAGCTCTCCATCAACTGCTCAGACTGCAGCTTTTATTTATATGAAGTATATTTAGTAATGCCCTGATAATCAACATGAGTAGTAGCATTAATCTTTTCATTGTTTTTGTAATCACTGCGTTATCAGCCCTCTGTAAGTCATAGCGATGTTCTTGTTCTTATTTTGCAGATATGGATGCCCAGGGTCAGTTGGAAATGATTATAACAACTTCGCAGATTTTTACGATAAACATTTTTCAGGTATTTAATTGCCATCGCTTAAGATTATTAGGTATTTTGACAAATGTAAGCTTTCACGGATTTGCATGTTTTTATTTAAACTTCATCTCCCCTTGATAAACCACAGTACATTCTAGTTTAGCTGACCTAATTAATAGGAAGCCTGTTAAAAATATTACTGTTTTAGTTTTATTTAAATTTTTGTAAATCCACCATTGACTGACAGTGCACAATAATATATTTTGGTCGGGAAGCGAAACGTTGATTGTAGGTAATCAGGAGCCACGTTATTCGAATATTTAAAGGTAGTTAGTTTGATTTTTATACGGTATCGTAACTAAATGAAGTATCTGTTAAATTACTATATTGCAATTTCTTAAGACATTAGCCTTGCCTACCATGTTGAGGATACTGTAGTTTGTATAGTATTTCTGATGTTATTTCAGTGAAGTCTATTACTTTTGACTAAGTTTTACATAACGAAACCCTGAATCAGTGTTGTGCCTGCCGTGGCTATGATATACATTTGAATTCTCCGAAGGTTGATATGCTGTACTGTGCTGTTTAACATTTTTCAAAAAAAGCACCCATTTTGGGATTTTTATCAAGGGTGACTTCCGAATTTGGGAGGTTGTTTTAATTTTTAGTTCTTTCGTGGCATTTGGTAGAAGTGCTGGTTTAAAACCGTGTCGACAGCCTTCAATTAGCAGGCTGAGGTCGCCAGATATAACTCCAAATCAACATTACTTCAGTCATATAATAGTGCTTTTACGTAGACTGACCAAAGAAACACACCATAACTATTGGTTCATGCCTTCTGAATTCTCTGGGACCTTCCCAAGGAGTCCAGCATATCTCAACAAGGGTGTCTTCTACAGAGATTCTGTTTCTAATTTTCCAGCAATAAGTGCAATCTCCTGAAAAAGCAATCCCTCCACAGCAATTGGAATTATTTTGACATTTTTCAAACCACGTACCTTTATGTTGTATTGGGGGGTTTTTATTCTTTTATTTTTCATTTTGTGGACTCGTTGGTCTCTACTAGAAAAAATGCCCAAAATAACTCCCATTTAATTGCCCTTCCCAGCAACGACTGTATCAGAACATTCGTTCCCAATGAGGTGGTCACGCCATATTGTCCATCCTAAAAAATCTTTACACTTTGGTTCTCCAATGCCTCACCAGTCTTTGTTCATACCATTTAGCATATCTGGATATGTTTCATTTTCATCAGAACCTGCAATGCACAAAATTTGCAATATTGTCGTATTGTAGCCTGTACTTCCTAAGATAAAACTTTAGATTTTAGTGATTAATTCCTCTATATTTCCGCTATTCAATTTAGGCTCGTTTTTCAGCATTTTCAGTGTCTTTGTATGTGCTAATAGTCTTAGATCAGCCCTAAAGCAGTTTTTTTAGCTTCCTATTCACATTATGTGTTTCCTTTTTCCTTTTTGTTTACTGATGTGTTTCCTTTTTCCTTTTTGTTTACTGATGTGTTTATATGTATATATTTCATATATGTATTGTATCCTGTATGAACATTAATTCAATAATAATAATAATAATAATAATAACTTTCTTTAAGCCAGGGTTTTACATAATTTGTTGTGAGGGCTCCTCTTGAGCCGTTTATTACGGCAGTTTCTACGTCGGTTTTTCGAATCCATTTCTCGGTCTTGTCATTATCAAAAGTTTTAATTTTCTGGATGTACTAGGTTGATATCTTTTCTCCTTTCAGCCTATTCAAGATTGCATTTTGTTATTTTAGTTTGAATCCGTTCTTAAACTTCGATCAGAGGTAATCGTCGAATAATTCAAAGATATTTAAAGGTATATAATTGAAAAATTACCTTAAGCGCTTGTTGTCTAAGAAGTTGAATAGAAAGTTGTCACCCAGTCTTCTTAGCGGGATTTTTAAACACTCTTAAAAAACAAGAAAAGAACAGGGTCAAAATACTTTTGTGCATATACCACTGTCACCTTAAGCGAAAGAAAATTCTTTATGTCACAAAAAAATACGACAAAGGCTAGTCCTTTATTTATTTCCGAATCAATGCGTAGTAGACCAGCTCACTCGTTTGTTGTTTGTGTTATTTTGATTGCAGAACTGAAGTATCTGATCAACCCTGGGGTACTTTACTTACTTAATTTGATCTAAATGAAGGCAGTTTTAATTGCGTTTTCCAAATTNAAAAAAAGCACCCATTTTGGGATTTTTATCAAGGGTGACTTCAGAATTTGGGAGGTTGTTTTAATTTTTAGTTCTTTCGTGGCATTTGGTAGAAGTGCTGGTTTAAAACCGTGTCGACAGCCTTCAATTAGCAGGCTGAGGTCGCCAGATATAACTCCAAATCAACATTACTTCAGTCATATAATAGTGCTTTTACGTAGACTGACCAAAGAAACACACCATAACTATTGGTTCATGCCTTCTGAATTCTCTGGGACCTTCCCAAGGAGTCCAGCATATCTCAACAAGGGTGTCTTCTACAGAGATTCTGTTTCTAATTTTCCAGCAATAAGTGCAATCTCCTGAAAAAGCAATCCCTCCACAGCAATTGGAATTATTTTGACATTTTTCAAACCACGTACCTTTATGTTGTATTGGGGAGTTTTTATTCTTTTATTTTTCATTTTGTGGACTCGTTGGTCTCTACTAGAAAAAATGCCCAAAATAACTCCCATTTAATTGCCCTTCCCAGCAACGACTGTATCAGAACATTCGTTCCCAATGAGGTGGTCACGCCATATTGTCCATCCTAAAAAATCTTTACACTTTGGTTCTCCAATGCCTCACCAGTCTTTGTTCATACCATTTAGCATATCTGGATATGTTTCATTTTCATCAGAACCTGCAATGCACAAAATTTGCAATATTGTCGTATTGTAGCCTGTACTTCCTAAGATAAAACTTTAGATTTTAGTGATTAATTCCTCTATATTTCCGCTATTCAATTTAGGCTCGTTTTTCAGCATTTTCAGTGTCTTTGTATGTGCTAATAGTCTTAGATCAGCCCTAAAGCAGTTTTTTTAGCTTCCTATTCACATTATGTGTTTCCTTTTTCCTTTTTGTTTACTGATGTGTTTCCTTTTTCCTTTTTGTTTACTGATGTGTTTATATGTATATATTTCATATATGTATTGTATCCTGTATGAACATTAATTCAATAATAATAATAATAATAATAATAACTTTCTTTAAGCCAGGGTTTTACATAATTTGTTGTGAGGGCTCCTCTTGAGCCGTTTATTACGGCAGTTTCTACGTCGGTTTTTCGAATCCATTTCTCGGTCTTGTCATTATCAAAAGTTTTAATTTTCTGGATGTACTAGGTTGATATCTTTTCTCCTTTCAGCCTATTCAAGATTGCATTTTGTTATTTTAGTTTGAATCCGTTCTTAAACTTCGATCAGAGGTAATCGTCGAATAATTCAAAGATATTTAAAGGTATATAATTGAAAAATTACCTTAAGCGCTTGTTGTCTAAGAAGTTGAATAGAAAGTTGTCACCCAGTCTTCTTAGCGGGATTTTTAAACACTCTTAAAAAACAAGAAAAGAACAGGGTCAAAATACTTTTGTGCATATACCACTGTCACCTTAAGCGAAAGAAAATTCTTTATGTCACAAAAAAATACGACAAAGGCTAGTCCTTTATTTATTTCCGAATCAATGCGTAGTAGACCAGCTCACTCGTTTGTTGTTTGTGTTATTTTGATTGCAGAACTGAAGTATCTGATCAACCCTGGGGTACTTTACTTACTTAATTTGATCTAAATGAAGGCAGTTTTAATTGCGTTTTCCAAATTTAATACTTCGAATCGTTTATTCAAATAGTAAATTAATATTCGAATAAAGTAAATTAGAGGGAAGAGACAGAGAGCGGTAAGGTCTCAGTGCTAATATGTGATTTGGAACTGTAACAGAAATATCTTATACCGTCACGGAAACTGTCCTCGCAATGTCACCCCATTTAAGAGGCCTGCATGTGTGTAGCATTTTAACAACTTTGTCGACAGGACGTATTTCCGTAAAAAGTTTCAGCAGTAACTGCTCCAGGTCCTCTGCAATAACCTCAGCAGTGTTTTCTCCATGTTGCTTGTATCGTAGCCACTGCCATCACTTCCAGTTATGTCCATTGTCATGCAAAGTGAAGGTCAGGTAACGGTCAAAAGAGTCCTGCTTTCTCTGAATTCAGTAAACAAGCCCTTGTAGCTGGTGTTTCACATGTGGTTCTCGTTTCTCTCCTATCTCTTATTCCTTTTCGCTGGGGGAAATATTTTTCTCCGTCAGTTCTGTCTAGTTGCGGTAACACCTGCGTATTTCTAGCTCTGATGCATTGGATGATGCTGTTACAGTTCTTGACGAAAATTTGATTGCATTTGTGATTCTAAGTCATGCAGGAATATCGAGACTGTTGGGCTATTAAACAGTTTGAGGTTAGCATGAAATTGAATTTGTTTTGAGATACGGAGGGTGCCAAGCCCCGAGACAGCTGTCCCAGCGCTATTTTGTCGGATTTTTAAGTTGGCCTTGAAGACTTTTGCGTTGAGCCCTGGTGTATCACCCCGACCGCCGGGAAATAAAAGAGGCGACTGAAAGTAGACTGGTACTAATTACACGTAACGTTTGTTTATACAGAGACCATGATGCAGGTGATGCTAAAAATCTTAGATAATCATAGGCAGAAAGAATATGTGGCACCAAGAGTGCTTCAACAGACACTAAACTATGTTTCACAAGGGTAAGTATGTTTTTATTTACACTTTACCTCCCCTTGTTAAAAGGTAAAACAAAAATTAAGAACAAATAGATGCAATGAAATTTAGTAATCTGTATTTCGCTTGTTCTAGGTATTCGTGCAAATTGTTTAGATCCTGTAATTATGGTGCCACGAAATACCTTAAAGCAACCATCCCCAACCAGTGGTTTATTATATTCTTTGATCAAAGCTTGAAAAATAGATTAGTTCTGTATTGTATTGTTCTGGAAATCTAATTTAAATGGGGACATTTTTATTGCAAATATACGTTGTATTTTGTAATGTGCATACATATTTTGTTCGTTTCGAAACAGAAGAAACACTGCTGTAGAGGTTGCTGCAAGCTTGTAATCGTCTGAATGTCGCAGGCTGTATTTTCGCTTAGCAGTTATCGATCTGACTAACTTTTTAAAGCCCTAACCTCCTCCCCTTCCCTACACTACACACATGGTTTGATGGAAATAGTTGAGTTTGAATTCCTAGAATAATTTTGTATGGTAAAGTGTAGTGGACAAACGGCAACTGCTGACTATTCCAACGGAGACAGATAGTTTTCTACACAATGTGGAAAGTATTACTGTTTCTAACAGATGTTGGAGTGACGCAGAGCTGCCACAAGATGAAGGTGTTCGTGGAACTAACAAAGTAACCTATAAATCAATTCGCCTCTATTTTCCGATATATAATGCGAGATACCGTAAAGTTTCAAAACCAAGCACAATCCGTAATTGAGCGTAGTTTTTAATTGGCGCTACCGAATCTCGAAAGTAAGCGCTTTTTAAAATAAACTTTTTTTTCGGTTGTGTTGCTTAGAAGGGGAATAGGGAATAGATAAGGACCACTAACGAACTGTGACATTTAGTAATTGCCATTATCAATAATAACCGTCTGGTAGAAGATTCAAGAAAAATTATTCAACAATCCCCTTCAAATTAGGTATCGGGAAAAGCTTTCAACACTGTTGCTGAGGAAAAGAACTCAATATTCTTAATGCATTTGATGTAATTGGAACAACCATGATTTTGCTGGGCAAATATATTTGACAGTGGTTTGCCATTGCCTTCTGTCATCGCAGTACCATGTTTTTAATGGTAGTTGCGCTTAGGCATGGGTAGTATAATCACATCTGATGGTAGGTGTGATAAAGGTATAAAGCGAAGAATTGCCATGGCAAACGATGTTTTGGGGAGACTCCGAAACATACTCACAAATAGACGTCTAACAATTAAACTAAGAAAAAGAATTATTAATAGCTATATAATCCCATTGTTAACATACGGCAGTGAATGTTGAGTTATAAATGAAACTATGAAGAAACGGATTGAAGCTGCTGAAATGTGGTTCTTCCGTCGAATGTTACAAATTCCATGAACTGACAGGAAAAGTAATGATGAAGTTTTAAGAATGGCACACTCAACCCGACGTTTAATTAGTTTTATTAGAGAAACGCAGTTAAGATTCTTAGGACACGTGATACGAAAGTCAAGCTTAGAAAACACAACTTTGTTAGGAAAAATAGAGGACAAAAGAGCTAGAGGAAGACAAAGAATATGGTTTCTAGAAAGTATTTGCAGGTACATAAACGATAGCCTAAATTCGAGAATCACTGCAGCTATGTTAATTCAAATGGCTAGAAACCGATGTCAATGGAAGACCATGATCGCCAACGTCCTCAGAGGATATGGCACAATAGATACATACATACATACATACATACATACATACATACATACATACATACATACATACATACATGGATAGATGGATGGATAGATAGATAGATAGATAGATAGATAGATGGATAGATGGATAGATAAATAGATAGATAGATAGATAGATAGATAGATAGATAGATAGATAGATAGATAAATAAATAGATAGATAGAGTGATGGATTGTTAGATAGATGGATGGATAGAGAGATAAATAGATAGATAAATAGATAGATAAATAGATAGATAGATAGATTGATTGATATATATATATTAATGTGATGAGATCTTCCAACTTAGTAAATCTTGATCCTTAATCATACTGTCACGCCTCCCATCTACGGGTATGGCTATGGTACATTCTACAAATGATCTAACTCTTTCAGGGATCGGCATCTATCTTACCATGCTTCCCCAATTCATTTCGCAAACAAAAGCCATCTATCGAACGAGATTGGTTTGCTCTTCAAAAATGAACCCATACTTTTAGAGACGTATTTGACTTCTCGTTTTGCTGAAATATCAGTTTGAACTCAAACTTATATCAAACTGAAATGTTTGACATAAATTTGAACTTTCCTTGTTGTACTTGCGGGAGTATAACAATATTTGTATCTCCATCCTTCAAAGCAGACTTTACTTTATCAGCCGTTTGATCGGTATACCATACCACCACTCTCAAATCGTTTTTCTTTTGTAAAAATGTTTCTAAGAGATCCTATGATTTTTGTCGATAAAATTATGATTGTTCAATTTCCCCATGCATTATTTTCAAACTAAACAATATCACAACCATCATATTGTTTTTGTGTTGGCCTGCAAATGCAAGTAAAATTAGGTTATGTGCACTGCGAAGTAGTAAATGGAGAGAGGCTATATGTCTAACTGTATCGAGTGTTAAAAAAAGAGAGAAGTGGGACAGGACACCGCAGAGCACCTTTGTGGTGTAACACGAAGAGAAACGTAATTATTTTCTTGTCAGTTATTTTGCTTTCATTGCCGTTTCATATTTTTGCAGACCATTTGCTGCGCTTTGATTATACAGGCTAGTCACTTAGTTGTTTTGAGACATATTTTACTGAAAGTCAAACTGATTTTCAGCGCACACCTGAATGCTACTCTTAACACTTTACCCCAAAACCCGATTCATTTTGATACACAAACCTGAAATGTGATTCGTTGGATCAGTTGCGTAGTTAGAGTATTTCGAGTGTTGTTTTTTCTAAATTGGTGGTAAAAGTTTGTTTTTCCTTTACAGAGTTGTAAATGCAAAGTCTTGGAAGGTTTTGAAACCACACATAATGGTAAAAGTTGTTTTAAATAATATATATTTGGGGTATTTGAAGGGAAAATTTGTAGGGATGAGTCGTTTTATTAAACCACATTTTCTGTAGGAAGCTCTCTTGTTGTGCATTACAGAATTGTTATACAAATACTGTATTATATTTATTATATACCATATAATATTTTATTATTTATTCTTTTTACTGTGTATTTATCAACCTTGACATGTTGGGAGAGTCCTAGAGTCCCGTAAAGGCTATTGGTTTAAGAACTTATCTATGAATGTATATTTGTATGTATGTATGAATGTATGTATGTACGTATATAAGTATGTATGTATGAATGTGTGTTTGTTTGTATGTATGTATGAATGTATGTATGTACATATATATGTATGTATGTATGAATGTGTGAATGTGTGTATGTTTGTATGTATGTATGAATGTATGTATGTACGTATATATGTATGTATGTATGAATGTGTGTTTGTTTGTATGTATGTATGAATGTATGTATGTACGTATATATGTATGTATGTATGAATGTGTGTATGTTTGTATGTATGTATGAATGTATGTATGTACGTATATAGGTATGTATGTATGAATGTTTGTGTGTATGTATGAATGCATTAATGTATGTATAAATGAATGTATATTTGTATGAATGTATGTCAGTATGTAAGTATATATGTATAAATGTATTTCTACCGCGAAATCAATAATTTTGCAATTTTTGCGGCAAGCATATTATCATCTTGGTGCTCTTCATAGCACTATCTACGGCGAAATCAATAAATTTTCAATTTTTGCGGCCAGCATATTATCATCTTGCTGTACCGTTTAAGAACTCTGCTTTGATTTGATCTTTTAGGCAGTGATAAAAGAAATAATATTCCCACTCATGTGTCACACAGAAGAAGATGAAGCTTTATGGCAAGATGACCCGCATGAGTTTATTAGACTTAAATATGGTAAGGTTATGGCCAGCTTTTATGACCCTGATTGGATATTTTGAACTGTTTTCACTGTTGCTCTATGCTGACACACTGAAACCAACAGAGATGCACATTTATATAAAGAAAAACTGGGTTCGAATTATTTTCACGGGCGGGAAGTGGGGGTATTCGTGTATTGTGTCAAAATTTTGTTTTTAGCGACCTGAAGCTGACAAGCCTAGATACTACGATTTTGATAAGCCAGGGATGGATAAGCACCATCTTGTTTAGGAAATACTTTGTATCGTGGTAATTGCAGAGTCGCGCTGAAGTTTTGAGGGGAAACTTAGCTCAGAACAATAAATTGAAACTTGAATAGTGTCCGAAATCCGGAAAAATTTTTCCACGGGCCTTGAAAACCTGATAGACGACCTCCTAGTAACACGCGATATGACGCACTAAAGGCTTCCGAAAATTAAAGAAGATTATAAACAAAGCCAACAGTCCCAAATTCTTTTTGATTTGTGTCTTTCCATTTGTTTTACATCTTCCGTCTTTTTCTTCTTCTTCCACCCCAGGCATCGTCATCGCGCAGAAGGCAACTTTTGTGATTCGATTTTTACTGTTATTTTCAATCCTTTTATTCCTTGTTTTCTTCCTGTTTATAATTCCGTCCACTAAAACATGTAAAGCTAAGCAGTATGCCATTTATGACGGAGAAATAAATTACGTACGGTATGACGAGGTACATGACCGAGTCTTGAGCCGGAATCCTCTCACATGTTAAGTTGTGGATTTGACAACTCGGACACTGTTTTTTTCTCCCTCGAGAATTAAATGCGGTAATAATTTAATGATGATTTGTTCTGCATAGTGTATGACAGAATTACTGTTTTTTGCGCATTCTTAAAGGAAGGTAAGTTCCCTTGATTTAACGTTTTGGTTTTTCGAATTAACAACTCACTCATGCAAAGTTCGCAAGTCAGGCAATTGTTTTTTCATTCTTTGTAAATAAAACATTAAAACAATATACCGTATTGATTTGGAAGTTACAAAAAAACACAAAAGCTAGTTATTTTATTGATTACGGTAAGTTAAGTCCCTCACACCGAGAAAAGGCAATTGCTGTGTACCTTTTTTGTTAAAATCGACTTCAATTGTGTTCTGGAAGCAGACGTAAGCACCCAGTTCTACACAATGTTTTCATTTGTTTAGCAGTAAATTAACCATAAATAGTAAAAGTAAAGGTATGACAGGTTACCAAAGTTCATTTATTACTTACTTTGATTTGAAAATATTTATAAGGACGTACTAAGCTGGGCTTTTATGACTGGGACGTGTTTCTATTTTTTTTCTATTTTAGACTTGTATGAAGATTTCTTATACTTGACTCCAAATACTGCAGCCAAGTCACTACTTCAAAGGGTTACCAAAAAGAGAAAAGGAATCCTGGATCCCACAGTGAATTTCTTAATACACATTTTTCATACACCGCGAGACCAGCTTAATCCGAGAAACAAAGATGGCGCGTTGCATATGGTGGGAGCGCTTGCAGATATCCTAGTTAAGGTATAATTAAGAAAAAGCACCACTGTTTGTTAATGCTTCAGTCTTAAAGTTTGCTAGGGGAAGTGCGTTCGTATGGGATCATATTTTCACACCACCCATAATTAAGAGATTAGCAGATTAGTTTGGACAATTTTTTATATACTGCGAAAATTCTGAACTTTATGGACTCAGAGGAAGCCATAGATGTAAGAGCTTTGTCATGTCTTAAGTTTTAAGCTTTTTCTAAGCTACGTTTCCAGAGATACTTCTCCCATCGTCAGGCTGTTTTTATACTGATCATGATTTGATTTTGGTGTAGAACAAAAACTAAGGCCAGACTTGTAAAACCCTAGTTTTCTCGTTTTGGCTGGATAGCATAAAAACCCGATTGAATATACATCTGTTTGGCAGTGCAGTTTGATTCATTCCATAATAGGTTACCATTCCTTGGACTCGATGATTTTTTACGTTTGGCTAGGTTTCAAGTCCCCTGTTTCATTGTCAAATCCCGATCGTAAGAGGGACTTTTAAAGCGTAGCCAGAAACAAAAACAGAAAACATATACTTACTGAAGCCATAGAGACTCCCCACCCCCACCCCACCCCCAAAAACCCTCTTTTGGCTTACTGAGCAGTTGAGGAATAGCTTGATCATTTGCACAGTTTTCGCGTATTACCATATTTTTGTTATGGTAAAAGGAGTATAGGTTTTATCCTTTCTAGGCAATAATAATTATCAGGAATGTTAAAATCATTTTTGAAATGAAATGGGTTTTCTTTGCATTTAGAGGTTTTATTGTATTGTATCCATTTGCTTGTTTACTTGACTTTGAAATATGCACCCTTATGATCATGTTCAAATGTGGCTAGGTTTTTTTCCTCATTTTTTACAGTTATTCACTTGCCTCGTTAAAGTTACAATGTACTATAAACTTGTATGGATAGCATAAAAATCCGATTGAATATATATCTTTGGCAGGCCAATTTGATTCATTCTATAAGAGGTTACCATTCTATGTTCCATTGTAACTTTAATGAGGCAATATTGTCTTATATTAAAGATACCATGTACTATAACCTGACAATATTTTTATCTCCAGAAAAAAGCTTACAAAGATCATATGGAGGCATTGTTAGTTCAACATGTTTTCCCAGAATTTCAAAGCCCACATGGGTTCCTCCGAGCGAGGGTATGTTGCTTGTTTTTTTGTTAATCCTTTTGTTAATCCCTTTGTTAATGTTAGTCCTTGCAGCTTTGTGCCAGATAACACGTAGGTTAAACATATTCTTCCAAGCCATATCGGTGTCCTTCTTCTTCTTCTTCTTCTTCTTCTTCTGCTTCTGCTTCTGCTTCATCTTCTTCTTTGCCTTTCGGCTTATCCCGTTCGGGGTCGCCACAGCAGATCAGCCGTCTTCAGCCCGTTCTGTTCGTCACATCAGCATCCCTCACACCAATAGCCTCCGTATCTCTGCCAATCACGTCCTTCTACCTTTTCCTCGGCCTCCCTCTTAGCCTCTCACCCGGGACTTAATAACTCAGTACCCTCCTTCTTACATAATCTGTATCATGTCTTGCAATGTGCCCATACCAGCGAAGTCTTCACTTCCTCATCTTGTTTCTCAGCCCCTTGATATGGGATGTTTCACAGTCTCCTGATATGGGATGTTTCTCGTATGTTTTCCTTAGCAATCCTGTCTAGACGCGTCACACCTTGTGACGACGTCATGATGGGCATTTCAGCCACTTCTAGCTCCGCTTCTTGTCGCAGGGTGGCAGCAACAGTTTCCAGACCATATTAGACCTGAGCCCATTGCTGTCTTGTAAACTTTTATCTTCGTCCGTGGTGATATTTTCCTGTCGCAAGGTACCCTTATTACCTTCCTCAAACTATCCCAAGCGTGCAGCACTGTCCTCTTTACTTCTTTATCTGCGTTGCTTCATATTCAACGTGGGGAGAGGACGGACAGTGAAGAGGAGAAGAAAAAGCAAACTATTGTGACATAAATATATTGTTTCATTGAACGTATAGCCAAAAAAAAGGTAGAATAACTTTTGTCGCGAAAAGAACGACTCAAAGATGGATAATTGGTTTTTAAGATAGGTTTAAACTGTTGGCTCAGGCCAAACATGTACGTTTCTTACCACAGTTAAAAAGATTACTTTTATATTAAGAGCAACTTAATCAAATAACTTTCCTGTCAAAGTGCGAGGATAAATTTCCTTAAAAGCCAAGCCTGCGTATTTTCCATGTTACGTCCTGATAGTGATAGTGATAGTGACTTTTATTACAGCGATTAAGTTTACAATTAAGACAGTGAGTAAGAGGTAAGCTCTTTTTTCAACTTGCGGGAAACGTCTCGAATTAGTAAAAACTCCAGGTGGCTATAGCACAGTGCTTCAGTGAATATTTCATTAACGGTGTCAGGACCAGTTATTGGAATAGTACCGGACACTTAATGGTTTACAGAGAACCGACAATTTCTCTCTCTCTCTCTCTCTCTCTCTCTCTCTCTCTCTCTCTCTCTCTCTCTCTCTCTCTATCTATCTCTCTATCTATCTATCTATCTATCCATCCATCTATCTATCTATCTCTCTATCTGTCATGTCATGGCCTTTAATTTATCAGGAAAAAAAGACCTCGCTCTTTTTAAAGTATTCGTGACAGATGCACATGGACNCTCGCTCTCTCTCTCTCTCTCTCTCCCTATCTATCTATCTATCTATCTATCGACATCTATCCATCTATCTATTTATCTATCTATCTATCTATCTATCTATCTATCCATCCATCTATCTATCTATCTCTCTATCTGTCATGTCATGGCCTTTAATTTATCAGGAAAAAAAGACCTCGCTCTTTTTAAAGTATTCGTGACAGATGCACATGGACGAAAAGCTCACTTGATCCTGAAATCTAATGGCACCTTTTTGTGATATTCAGTCACAATTTTAGCAGGGATAGGTAAATAAAATGCAAACAATTGGCGTTTTTTGTGAATGAAACGCTATTATTCATTTTACGTTTTATATTTATTTTTGTACAATAGTGTGAAGTAATTTATCTCAAGTTTGCGAGGTATAATATTCATGCTTTTTATAGCTAATGAAAACCAACAGTTTGACTACAGGTAGTCAATTTTTTAAAGCCAAGACAAGCTCAAGCCCACAAAATATATTTTACATAGGCTAAAGTCACACGTGGCGTTTACAATGTTAGGAAGAGTAAAAGAGAGGGGGAGAGGGGGAGAGAGAAACAGACAGACAGAGTTAACAATTTTGACAGAATTTTTTAAAGCCTGACCTTGTTGGAATGATATGTTTGAAAATGTCGGTACAGAATAACAACTATTTATGAATTTTATGTTTTATTATCAGAGAATTCTCATTTTTATGTGACCAAATTAACTTGTAAGAGAAAATAAGTGGGGTACAAGAACACAGAGAGACAGCAAGACAGTAACCACAACAGAAGACCAATTAGTGTATGTTATTCATTTTCTGTTTAGGTAGTCTTGTGAGCAAGGTTACAAAGGTCGTGGAGTGTAGAAGGAAATTATCATTTAATTTGAAAGTCTCAGACTAATAAATTATTATTAAACGACAGGTTACGTTGGGTTTTTTTATGTGTAGAATTTATGAACAATACTTATATTATAGGCAGTGTAACTAACACATATTATATCTTTGCGGAAGATATTTATCATCGTTATAAAGTTAATTAATAAATCTTTTATTTTTATTTAAAGGCATGCCGCGTAATCCAGCAATTTACAGTAATCAAATTCAAAGACTTACAAGTTTTAGAACAGACAATAAATCACCTCATGAACTGTTTAGCACATGATAAGGATTTGCCTGTTCAAGTGGAGGCTGGTATTGCAATTCGTTATGTTATCGAGCATCAGAGTAAAACTATGGAAGGTATGAGAAGGGCAAATATTTCACTTTGATATCATGCTTGTATTCTTAAACATTCTTCTCTTTACTATATAATTTTGTCTCATTTTTATTTGAACTTGTATCTTGCATTATTCTTCCAGTAGAGATTATTTTGATCTGTGGGTTAATACCATAAACTATGATAGTAACAGAAATTGGTGTAACAAGAGATATAAGCAGACACCTGGAAATTTTCTTAGGACCTCGATTGAGGTTTACAAATAGCTGCCAGCAACGGTCACTTTGAATAAAATGACTCATTCTTTATTACTAATGGTTGATATCTTTCGTTGAACGGACTCCGTTTGGTCTACCATACTGATTATAGGAAAACAATTTGAATTTAAATATTGATAAAGAATGCAAAGCACTGCTCCCTTTAAATTGCTCTTTATAGCTACGGTGGCATCCAATTCTTGTTTTTTTAAGCACGTTGTATTGGTTGAGAGAAATGTTTGTGAAAGTCATAATTGAGGACACGAAAATTGAAGTTTTATTGGGCCGTTTCCCCACACCGATACCAAATAATCGCATTAAAAGATATGTTTAAACTAAGCGGTTTTAAGTAGGATGTAAATGGATTAACGATAATTAATACAGTTCCTTGCAAGCAGACTCTTTAAATTTGACTAACACCCGCGAATTCAATTTTTGTCGTAGACGATAAACACCTTGACACTTGATACGTAAACATTAAGACATTCCCAGCAGCTGTTGCTATCGGTATTTCTGTTTTTATTACAATTATTGTTGTTATTATTATTATTATTAGGAGCCGTGGCTTAATGGTTAGTGCAACTGCACCGTAACCAAGTTCGATTCCCCGAACGGGCAACTTTGGAACTTCACAAAAGAAAAAGCCATTGGCTGGCGCCAGGAAGGGCATCCGGCCAAGAAATTCCTGACCGCCAAATCCAAGTCCCTGTGAAGGGCACCGTCTGAGCCCCAATTACTGGGGTGAAATGACGTCAAAACCAAAAAAAAAAATTATTGTTAGTATTATTATCATTACCGTCGAGTGGTTACACACCATTCTGGTGATGAATGGGTGGAAACCCACATTTAACACCCAGCAACAAGCCAGGAAAGTTAAATGCAAGAACATGAACTGTAGTCACAAGAGTGAGGTGAAATAACAAACCAAATAAAAATGGCAACATCACTTCAACCTTGCAAGTGAGGTAAGTGACACTACTCAAGCGGTTGTTGTTGTATGACAACAAATTATGACTACAGCATTCCTCACTCCTAGCCCTGACATTTCATCAGCCTAGAGATTAACTGTCCTCTTCCACCATCTTTCCTGGGTATGTATGATCTATCAACATTGCTTCCTGGGTGGTGTCCCTTGTGCTTAGTTAAGAGTGTCCTTGTTCTTCGATTGGTCTTGAAGTTCGCCCAGTTGAGGAAATCGGCTGAGTATCTCAATATAGGAATAGCCCACGCATTAATACCTTTGATGATATTTCCCCCATTCAACTTTGTCTTCAGTATATTTCTCACACTTCTTTTTATTCACAGCACACTTTTCCTTTCATCTCTTTACCTGGACTTTATCTGCCTGGCACATACCTAAATACTTGTATCCTTCGCCTTCTTTCAATGATTCCTCTCCCTTCCCTCTCCCTTCCCTCTCCCTTCCCTCTTCCTTCCCTCTTCCTTCCCTCTTCCTTCCCTCTTCTTTCCCTCTTCTTTCCCCCTCTCCTTCCCTCTCCTTTCCCCCCCCTTCCCCCCTTTC
>RDPX01000323.1:459590-470083 GCA_003991215.1 Morbakka virulenta
TAGTAGTAGTAGTAGTAGTAATAGTAGTAGTAGTAGTAATAGTAGTAGTAGTAGTAGTAGTAGTAGTAGTAGTAGTAGTAGTAGTAGTAGTAGTAGTAGTAGTAGTAGTAGTAGTAGTAGTAGTAGTAGTGGTGGTGTTATTGTTATTATTATTGTTATTATTATTGTTATTATTATTCTTATTATTATTCTTATTATTATTATTCTTATTATTAAAAACCTTTATGCATTTCAGTGTATATATCCTGTTTTTAAAGTATATAAGTACCCCTACATTGTTCTCATTATGTGTCCTGTTTTTCCAGTTTTAAAATTATGGTATTTCTTTTTCTCTCAGAAATAATGCCATGCCTTCACAATTACGTCACCGTTGATCCTCCAGCATTCTTATCGAATCCTAGATATTTGAAGGTTATATTTGATATGTGTAAAGAGGTAAGTTATACGTTTTTTGACAATTGTCAATGTTCACCAGGTTTCTTGGCAGCTTCAGTATAGTACTAAACGTACGTAATTCACCATCAACCACTTTTTAAAAACTTAACAACAGAATTCTTTTTTCAGATAAACCACGTGATGTGAGGGAAAGGAAGTTTTATTACTAAACACACATCTTAGGATGGCTTGAATTGATGCTACATTTCATACCAATATTTACGCTGTTACCAACTGTGAAATGGATTTTTATTTTTTTAAATATTACGTCAGTATTGGCCATGACACTGGAGATTTTAACACAGGGGTAAATTAAGTAGGAAACGAAATATGCGGCATTGGGTAAAATCGAAACAGCTTCTGATTGTTACGTTGTATGGAAATGCCACTGGAGGTAGAGTTGGACCAATTTTTGTTTGCCAGTCTAGACAAACGTATTTTCGTCCAATGATCACAGATTAGCCCAGCATCAATGATACCATAATGATCAATGCCATATTTTCTTGAAAATCGGAATACAGGTCTTAGTTCTACAGTGAATTGATTAACTTCATCTCTGGACGGCAGTATCTATATATATATATATATATATATATATATATATATATATATATATATAAAAGATATAATATTTTTAGGTATTGTTTTGATTTTAATAAGTGTCCACTTTCAATGGATCTAATTTTAAAGAGTGGATATCTAATGAAGGTGGAGGCCTGAGTCAGAATGAAGGCTTCCTCAAGACATTTATTGACTCATATATGTATTTTTAATTTTTGAACGTTACAGATACAAGTTTGAAAATGAGTGACCATGGAATAATGGAATGAGGAGGAAAATTGAAGTCGATGGGAGTAATCCTTAACTTTCCATCATTGTTCTTTCCAATTCAATCTGAGTTTTCTCAAAATTCCTCCGGTTTTTCTGTCATTACCTTTCCACGGACTTGGTACGAAGTCGCACTGTAGTTCCCAGCGTCTTAGGATGCAGATTGGTAGATTTGCATCAGAATCCTAAAATATACTATTGTTCAGGTTGATGGGGTGTCATTACGTAGTAGACAGAGGAGGCCCTTAAGAGATGTGCGAGATGTTCCCCCACATAAGCTGACTTGCCCCGATCAAGTGGACATTGTTGCCCGGACAAGGAAACTAAAAGCTGGGTTGCCACACCCTGTACCATTGAACATAAAGGATACTTCCAGTATTATTAAGAGATCCAAGTTTTTGAAATTAAATCTTAACATAGCATCAGTGTAGTGTATACACATATCCGAGATATCGTATGTTGTGCCTTCGGATTTTTATGTGTACAGTAACAAATAATATTTGACGCCTGGTACTGAAACCGACTTACTGTCTTGTTCAATTTACCAGATGCTGTTATCATTTAACTTAGAAGGAGTGGAATGCCAGGCAGCGAAGTTATTGGAAGTTATTGTCTTGCAGTATCAGGGAGAAATCGACGAGGTATTTGTTACTTACAATTTCATCATATTGAAGTTTGTGACAATTTGTACACTATCCTGCCTTACCATTTACTATAATATTACAAAGGGATTTAACTCTTGTTGCTAAACTAATACTTGGCCATTCTGTTAAGTCTACATCTTCAGTGGGGCGATTGCTATTATTACATAAGCTAGCTTTAAAATTGAAATCCAAGGGTCTCTTCAGTTTGCTTTAGAAGACTGTGGAAACAATAGTTTTTTGGGGGGAAATATGTGTTAGGACTGTGCAGTGTACAACAACAATTTGGTAAATTATCGGACGTTAGCGAGTATTAGCGCCGTAAAGTGTAGAGCATTTTCGTTTTTCGAGGAACAGATCATGTGATAAAGTTTAGACGGTGTATTTAATTCAAGGTTTTACCCCATAAGTTGTGATAATGGTTTTGTGATATTATGTGAAAATTGAATATTTGGCCATTGATTTGAAATATATGAAGATATTAGATATGCATACAGATGGTGCGGATTCTGACGTTTACTCACTCAAACAAAGATGGCACATATGGTGATGAATATACACGTCCATGTACCGTATACCATGTACGTGCCACTGTCAAGTTTCTATACATAACCTACCACATTATAATAACAACAGTTAGCAAGATGCCAAAAACCGCAACCTTTTTATGCGGCTCACTTACTAAAATTTATGAAATTCACTGTATTGTAGCCCATGCATAATCAAGAGAGAATTTTAGAATTTATTATTGTATTTTACCCACTTTTCCTACTCTTTCGGTAATAGGATACACATATACTAATTTACGAAAGAGAGAAGCCGTGGCTTAATGGTTAGTGAAAAGGCACCGTAATCCAGAAGATCCGGGTTTGATTCCCCGAGCATTCGGCCAAAAAATTCCTCACTCCCAAATCCAGGTCCCTGTGAAGGGCACTGTATGAGCCCCAATCACTGGAGAAAATGACGTTGAAACAAAAAAAACCCAAAAAACAAAAACTAAAGAATTAGTTCTTTATGCAAGCACTTGACGAGAAATTAAAAATTAGAATTAAGTGAAGTAAAAAATGTAGTATTATTCATTTATTGTTATTATTGAAGTTGGGTGCAGCCCCGGGTTAATTGAAGGGAATAAGTTCTGGTCCTTGATGCAAAAGTGGTTGCCTACCTGTGATCAACACCAGGGGTCTCCAAACTCTTCAGCCTGAGAGCTGCAGTTTGAGGGCCGATTACACACTCGAAGTCCAAATAAAAAAGAATCAGAGCATGGATGTCGTTTAAAATTCTTTATTTAATATTATTTTATTCAGTTATTATTTAATAACACATTTTACACTACACATGAACACCTGTATAAGTGGAGATAATGAAATTGTTTCCTGGATGGCAAAATAGCAGACATTTTTAGTTTTAGATTTGATGACCCTAACACCAGCATCACCTCAGGTTATCATCAGACAAATTTGTTCACAGATAATTCTTTACATATTTCATTCTTGAAAATGTTTTTTTCACGCAGGTATGTTGTTCCAAAGATTGTAAGGTCCTTTGATGCAAGAGTTTTAACATTAGGAAAGCCCTCCTTGGGCAAAAACTGGTAAAACTCACCAGTCTTTCTTTGAAACCTGCCCCTAAGGAGGTCAGTTGCTTGCAACTCAGTGACCTCCAGTTGCAGTTCATCTGGGAAACTGGCCACATATGCTTCAAATGTTTCCTTTCTTAACTCGAAAACTCTGCTTAAAACTTTCACAACTATGCCATCTTGCTGCTGTGTGAATCTTGCGATTCTGTGTCAGTATTTTTCAACATTTCTCTAAACTGTTTATGGTTGAACCCATGTGACCTTATTGAAGTCACCATCTTCATTACGGGATTCAGTACACTGCTAATTTCCACATATTTAGCACAAAAAGCATGCTGGTGAATAATACAGTGCAGGAATATTGGCTGTGGACTCTCGTTTCACATCTGCTTCACGTGTTTTCCTTTTCGTCTTTGTTAGCCTTTTCGTCATGCCACTCATGTTCTTTTTTCCATCAACATTCAAGAAACTAAGGTTACTCCAGTCCAAGTTATAATCAGCATACCTTTTTTCAACTCATTGAATATATTATCTCTGGTAACAGTGCCATACGTGCTATATAGGGAACTCAGCTCTTGTGTTATGTTCATGTTTTCATCCAGACCTCTTATGAACTAAGCGCCAAGCGTTTAACATTCCTATTGAAAAATGACCAAATTTTGTTTTCATTTTTAGCTATTTGTGTTACAATGTTTTCACCTCTGTCTGCAACATGACAGGCAATGGCATTTGCAGCCAAAGCTACATTTTGAAATTGTTTTAACTTTTCTGGGCAAAGTTACTCAGCCACCTTCAACAAACATCCCTTCCCTATAATTTACCATCCGTAAGGGCTTTGCCACTTTGGGCCAAATGGTTAGCAACTTTATAACTGGTCTTAGTTAAGGATTCATTTTCATTTGAGAATTTACTTAATGGCCTGAGACGCGAGTTGATTTTGTAATTTATAATTTTTCGGCACAGACTTTACTTACCCACCAACATTGCATACTTCTCCCGATGTTTGCTTTCATGATGACGGCGCAGGTTGAATTATTTCATCACAGCCACGGTTTCGTTGCAAATCACACACACTACATTCTTGAAATTGCCGACACTCATCGTCTTTTTTTTTTTTTTCCTCGGCCATCGCTGGGCTCTAAAATAATGTGAATTAAACTTGCACCAAAAAAATCGCCAAGAAAAACAGATTATGCGAACTAATTTCGTGGCAGTTATAGCCGCAAATGACCCGAAACATTTTTTAAAATTCTTATGATTTCTTAAATTAACTTACCTGAATATAGTGTGCAAATATATCCACTTGTGGCAGAGAGATTTTTACCAGTTGTGAATGAAAGAAGAAAAAGTGACTTGACTTTTTTCTGCTTCACAGCACAATCAACACCGATAGGTTGTATCATGCCAAAAGGGTGGATGGATGATTGTTAGTTAAAGATGGAGTGGTATAACAGAGCATTAGTTTGAGATAGACCAGAGGGGGGTAAATTTCCGTAATTTTTTTTCGTAAACAAAAACCCTCTCGCGGGCTGAATGAGAAGGGCTCGTAGGCTGTAGTTTGGATGCCCCTGGTTTATACCATTATTTTGACGTTTGAAACCTGATCCGAAGGGACATTAACCCCCTGCGTGTTATCAATGTATTTTATGCTGTGACTTTGGTTAACCATATGACAGTATGTATTCTTAAGTTATTATATGTTGGTAGTTTTGGACGTGTAGGAAAATCTTATATCAGAATGTTGCACGTTATTTGTTTAGGTCATTGTTGGTCATTTGTGTCTTGATGAAAAAATAATGTAATTTCAGGGCGAACGGTGGATTCTATGTTTGAGAGAGGGTTTTGTAATAGCTCTACAAAGGCTAAGGACCATATTTTATTTATTTCCAATTTCTAAATGCGTTTTTTCAGTCCCCTTTGAAGCTTAACACTCGGTCTATGAAAGCTTAAACTTTTTTCAGTACCCTTTTGTATTAACGTCAAGAAAGTTTTGACATTAGACTGTTTTCTCATGTTTCAGGCACTGCCAACATTTATTGGTCTGGCATTAGAAAGGTTCAAGAAAGAAATAAAAACTAGCGAATTGCGTGTCATTTGTATTCAAGTGGTAAGTGAATATTTACAAATCCACGTAAGTAACACCAACTGTAGCATCTTGAAGGAAGATATTTTATTCTAGCTTAGGTGAGCTTAGGGTAATGTTTATCACCTGCCTGCAAGGCATGGATGAATTTTAACTAATCATATTTTGGATGGACGACCAACAAGGCATTTCAGCTTTATAATGCCATATTGCCAACAGATATATATATATATATATATACAAGTATATATATATATATACATATATACAAATATACATATATACAAATATACATATATACAAATATATATATATACATATATACATTAAACTTTATGTTCCATTTGTGCCCTAAATTTTCTCTTGTTTTAATCTTAATTATTTCGTATCCTTAAAAACGATTTTCTGTGCCCTGAGATTAAGAAACGCCTTTAATCGAACCTTTTCAAGCAGACGAGAAGCTAACAAGTGGCATTATGTCGCAAATAGACAAAACTTGGAGCTTTCGGGGGTTTACCTAGCCCCACAATGCCAAATTGTTTTCTTGCACCGCCACACATTTTTTCCAATTGAGCTACATCTTTCCCACCACTCATCCTATTTTTTCTTTTCCTTCTTCTTTCCCTCCCTAATTTTCCTTCTCCGTTTATCTCCCACTCTCCCTCTTTCACCATCCTTTTTTCTACTATCTTTCTCCCAAATTCTCATGTTCCTCACTCCTGCTTTCTTACTTTCTTTGTACTCTTCCGTTACTTCCCCTCTACTGTTATCCTTTCTCCCATTTTCAGTTGTAACAAAGATTTGTGGGTTGTGTTTTTTCACCAGGTTATAGCATGCTTGTATAACAACCCACAATTAACCGTCAGTCACCTTGAAAAGATGCAGTTTCCTAACTCATTAGAATCTGTTACAGCACAGTTTTTGTCACAATGGCTGAAAGACACGGATTGCTTTATTGGGTAAGTACCACATCCTATTTTTATGCTATATTTTTTTTTTTTTGAATGTTGGCACCCCTTTTTTGTAGTTGTAACTAAAAGCAGGAAATGCCCAGTTTTATAAAAAGCATCAGATATCTGCGTCTCTGTTCTAGGTGTTACTTTGTATGCCACTGCTCAGTGAATATTGATGTCTTCAATTTCTTTAATACCCTTTTTGTTATCAGGCCTGTATTCGCACACTCGCACACCCTGATGTGTTGCTGGTAAATCATGACCCGCAAACAGGTCTTCCAATAGCTGTAAATCGAAAATAAACACTAGCTTGCTAATACGAATGATGAAAATCTGCAGATGTTGTAAAAGCCTCATAAACTGTTGTTTTATTGGAATGTATAAAATCCTGCAGAGTATTTTTCCCCTATTTCAAGTTTCAGTTCCAAATTACTGGGTTTGTTTTATTGATATAGAGTTTTAAAAATAAGATGAAAATGAAGTGAAATGGGACCAAGGGTATAGTTATATGTTAAAAATAATTGATTTACTAAAATAATTTGTGTACGCGTAGAATAAGCTCCATCATTTCATTATAAAACTTTTTATTACAACACCATTTTTTGATTGCTTTCTGGTGTATATTGCCAAATTTGCACAATACATGACATTTTCATCTACCCTAATACCAAAGGACAATATATTTTGATTTTAGTTCAATCCTCTTTTTAATTTAATTTGTTTGTGGTTGTTATAAAAATTGATAAATATTTGGTTTTTTAACCATGTAACCAGTTTTTTAACCAAGCATTAAGGTCACCTTAGTGATAAAATCCTGTTTGTGGGGTGTGCTAACTAAAGAAAGTGTATCAATTTATTGCTTATTCTTTATTCTCAACTTGATGAACTTTATCCCAATTTTCTTATCCTGTTGACAGACGTCATGATCGAAAAGCGTTTGTGCTTGGTATGTGTTCTCTATTATCGTTACCAACTGAACAGCGACCAACAGCAGTTAATATGTTTGCCTCGCAGTTTCTACCAGCACTAATTCTTATATTTAAAGGAATAAAACAGATGGATGGAAGTAAGTCACACCCCACTTTCGTTTAATTGTAACAATGAGAGTTAAATGGGACCTTATATTAGTGAATATTATTGTACTTTTGGGGGTTTTTTTTAAGGGTGGTGGTACGCGAACTTCTTACCTCAAAAATGGAGACGCCTTTATAAACAGCATTTTGTGAACAGAGTTCACTGGTAAATCCGCAAGACTTGTAGTGAAGTATTTGTCTAGCTCCGACGTAAAATGTGTTTTATTTGGCCTAAATTTGTCACATATCATTTGATAAAGAAAGATATGTGGAAAAAAATTGCGGTATTTTTCCTGCTGTTATTGTGGTTTTGCTACATATTTTGGTTGGAAAAGGTTTTCAGCCTCGATGTGAATTTTGCAAGAAGGACTTCAAAACACTTTGAGGACACACATGGCGCTGTAAAGCTAGATTATCGACACAAGACATAGCAGACTCCATACCTGCTGAAAATAGAAAATCGGCTGAACAACCGGCTACCTCGTTAATTACTATTAATACCATCACATTACCACACAACCAACGACCTTCAAGAAAATGAAGAAGGATCGTTGCTGCGGGTGCCATGTTAAGGACATCCATAACATAAAGGACTTGATTTCATCTACATGTGAGGTGATGGTAGTGGTAGTAGGAGTAGGAGTAGTAGTAGNACTGTTATCCTTTCTCACTCCTGCTTTCTTACTTTCTTTGTACTCTTCCGTTACTTCCCCTCTACTGTTATCCTTTCTCACTCCTGCTTTCTTACTTTCTTTGTACTCTTCCGTTACTTCCCCTCTACTGTTATCCTTTCTCACTCCTGCTTTCTTACTTTCTTTGTACTCTTCCGTTACTTCCCCTCTACTGTTATCCTTTCTCCCATTTTCAGTTGTAACAAAGATTTGTGGGTTGTGTTTTTTCACCAGGTTATAGCATGCTTGTATAACAACCCACAATTAACCGTCAGTCACCTTGAAAAGATGCAGTTTCCTAACTCATTAGAATCTGTTACAGCACAGTTTTTGTCACAATGGCTGAAAGACACGGATTGCTTTATTGGGTAAGTACCACATCCTATTTTTATGCTATATTTTTTTTTTTTTGAATGTTGGCACCCCTTTTTTGTAGTTGTAACTAAAAGCAGGAAATGCCCAGTTTTATAAAAAGCATCAGATATCTGCGTCTCTGTTCTAGGTGTTACTTTGTATGCCACTGCTCAGTGAATATTGATGTCTTCAATTTCTTTAATACCCTTTTTGTTATCAGGCCTGTATTCGCACACTCGCACACCCTGATGTGTTGCTGGTAAATCATGACCCGCAAACAGGTCTTCCAATAGCTGTAAATCGAAAATAAACACTAGCTTGCTAATACGAATGATGAAAATCTGCAGATGTTGTAAAAGCCTCATAAACTGTTGTTTTATTGGAATGTATAAAATCCTGCAGAGTATTTTTCCCCTATTTCAAGTTTCAGTTCCAAATTACTGGGTTTGTTTTATTGATATAGAGTTTTAAAAATAAGATGAAAATGAAGTGAAATGGGACCAAGGGTATAGTTATATGTTAAAAATAATTGATTTACTAAAATAAGTTGTGTACGCGTAGAATAAGCTCCATCATTTCATTATAAAACTTTTTATTACAACACCATTTTTTGATTGCTTTCTGGTGTATATTGCCAAATTTGCACAATACATGACATTTTCATCTACCCTAATACCAAAGGACAATATATTTTGATTTTAGTTCAATCCTCTTTTTAATTTAATTTGTTTGTGGTTGTTATAAAAATTGATAAATATTTGGTTTTTTAACCATGTAACCAGTTTTTTAACCAAGCATTAAGGTCACCTTAGTGATAAAATCCTGTTTGTGGGGTGTGCTAACTAAAGAAAGTGTATCAATTTATTGCTTATTCTTTATTCTCAACTTGATGAACTTTATCCCAATTTTCTTATCCTGTTGACAGACGTCATGATCGAAAAGCGTTTGTGCTTGGTATGTGTTCTCTATTATCGTTACCAACTGAACAGCGACCAACAGCAGTTAATATGTTTGCCTCGCAGTTTCTACCAGCACTAATTCTTATATTTAAAGGAATAAAACAGATGGATGGAAGTAAGTCACACCCCACTTTCGTTTAATTGTAACAATGAGAGTTAAATGGGACCTTATACTAGTGAATATTATTGTACTTTTGGGGGGTTTTTTAAGGGTGGTGGTACGCGAACTTCGTACCTCAAAAATGGAGACGCCTTTATAAACAGCATTTTGTGAACAGAGTTCACTGGTAAATCCGCAAGACTTGTAGTGAAGTATTTGTCTAGCTCCGACGTAAAATGTGTTTTATTTGGCCTAAATTTGTCACATATCATTTGATAAAGAAAGATATGTGGAAAAAAATTGCGGTATTTTTCCTGCTGTTATTGTGGTTTTGCTACATATTTTGGTTGGAAAAGGTTTTCAGCCTCGATGTGAATTTTGCAAGAAGGACTTCAAAACACTTTGAGGACACACATGGCGCTGTAAAGCTAGATTATCGACACAAGACATAGCAGACTCCATACCTGCTGAAAATAGAAAATCGGCTGAACAACCGGCTACCTCGTTAATTACTATTAATACCATCACATTACCACACAACCAACGACCTTCAAGAAAATGAAGAAGGATCGTTGCTGCGGGTGCCATGTTAAGGACATCCATAACATAAAGGACTTGATTTCATCTACATGTGAGGTGATGGTAGTGGTAGTAGGAGTAGGAGTAGTAGTAGCAGTAGTAGTAGTAATAGTAATAGTAGTAGTAGTAGAAATAGTAGTAGTAGGTAGTAGTAATAGTAGTAGTAGTAGTAGTAGTAGTAGTAGTAGTAGTAGTAGTAGTAGTAGGAGTAGTAGTAGTAGTAGTTGTTGTGGTAGGG
>RDPX01000323.1:472081-502258 GCA_003991215.1 Morbakka virulenta
AGTAGTAATAGTAGTAATAGTAGTAATAGTAGTAGTAATAGTAGTAATAGTAGTAGTAATAGTAGTAATAGTAGTAGTAATAGTAGTAGTAGTAGTAATAGTAGTAGTAGTAGTAATAGTAGTAGTAGTAGTAGTAGTAGTAGTAATAGTAGTAGTAGTAGGTAGTAGTAGTATTAGTAGTATTAGTAGTAGTAGTAGTAGTAGTAATAGTAGTAGTAGTAGTAGTAGTAGTACTAGTACTAGTAATCGTCGTCGTCTTCGTAGTGGTGATGGTATTGTCACCTTTTCAGAGTTGTTGACGTTGCCCTTCGTTGATGAACGTCACAATATCAGAATAGCTTATCCTCTCTTTTTCCTACGGGGTAACAAGAAAGGCAAGGGTCGAGGCAACAAACATTTCCAAAGAAGATTTGCAATAAAAAAAGTGTCAGGTGTTGTAGTAGTGGTTTAACTATTTTTTTCTGCCATTAATTTAGAGTTGCTGAATGACGAGGAAGATGATGGAAGTGACGATGAAGATGGTACGTGTATTTAATTTAGATTTAATGTGGCATTTTAGGAAAAGGGTATGCTCGTTTCTGTTTTTATTACCCCTTGCTGCCAACGTACCCAGCTTGGTTTCGAGAAGTCGACCGGCACGTCAGTGCACATGAGCTCCAACTTAGTATATTTCCATATTCGTAGTAGTGATTTTTGAAAAGGTTATTAATTGTCAATGAGTTTTGATGTATTCTCGGTAAACTCTTCGTTTAACGTTGGCAGAGCATAAGTAGCATGATTAACCAAGTTTTTCCCCATTTATCTTCACTTCACCCCATGTTGTCATTTGGCATTTTGAGTTTATTGAACAGTGTATGAAGAGTGTATATATCAAAATATACCTGCAGTGTTGTCGTTAAATACTGTCATTCTAGCGGGCATTGGTTTGTGTAAATGTGAATGAAGGTATTTCTTTTTCATAATTGCCATGACATTACGACCCAATCAGAGATATTTGGCAGCAAGAAAAGCAGTTCTATATTTTTAGGGAACTTAGTTATGTGACATCAAAATTGAAAATGGACGATTTCTAAACTACTATTATTGAGAACATCCTTACAGAGGGTAATTGGTAAATCTGAGGGGAAGAGAAGCAGGGAAAAACAACAACAAACATGTAAGAAAAGACATTAATGTAAAATGAGTTGAAAGCAACGAAAGACCTTGAAAAATGGAAGACCGTGATCTCCAACGTTCTGGAAAAGCATGACACCCGAAGAAGAAGTTCAGGTTATGGTTTCCTCGGTTATGCTGTACCTTATGTATTCATTGTTAAATCAATCCGTCTGTATACTAACTCTAGCGAGAAAATTTTCAAGACCTGGCATTAGAGACAGTCTAGGTCAATGAATTATACTGATCTACTGCATAAACAAGACGAACTGTGCTATGAGTAAATTTTACCTTGTAAAATACATTGAGAGAGATCTGTCGATACTATTCCCTGTGCTTGTTTTAGTTACAAAGTGCAAGAAAAGTATTACTAAGTGCAAGAAAGGGATTATCGTCCCTTATAGCTTTACTTTTAGTGCCCCAAGCAAACGTACTTCTGATACCTTCCTAGTTTTCACTATTTATAAGCATATTCCTTTTCTAGTTTGTCCAGATTCCGAGTACAAATATTTACAGCCTAGCTGTTATCGTGCTAAAACTCTACCTAGAATCTGACAAGTCCACTGCCAACATTTTATTAGGACAAAAATATATACTTAAACATATTCACTTTTCTGCTAAATATTAACAAATAAAGGCCAACTTTAAATAAGAGAGGTGATTAAAATACATAATCTGTTATAAGAACTAGTAGTAGTAGCGTATGGCTACATCTCCACATTATGTCTTCTCAGCCAGTTTCCGAATTCCTCATCACAATTGAGGACGGTGTCAAAACCACGAGTCTGGTTGTTTGGCACTGGAGGACGATGTGTTTTCCAGTCTCCTGGGTTCCACTGCAGTGGGGACAGTCTGTAGTGTCTTTTAGTCGCCATTTGTACATGTTGGCTGATGTTATTCTGGAAGCCTGGTAGTCTTTCAGTAGAGTGTTTAATAGTTTCTCCTCCCGATGGTGTGTTCGCAAACCACCAATCTCTCCATGCCTCTTGTCATGTTGTGGTTCTCAATTTCTGACTGGTAGAAAGCTCTACTGGATTATAACCTCGTTGTTTTGGTGGTGTTGCTAACAATGTCTTTGAGAGGGGTGTTGCCTGTTGTGCTCTTCAATTCTATCATGAACTTTTGATTGGCTCCTTCTCTCCTGGTTTCTGGTGGTGCAAGGTGGCTTAGTGTCGGGGGCCACTGTATTGGTGTTGACTTTAGGCATCCTGTAATTATCCTCGGTATTCATCGATTAAACAATTGGATTAATTTTGTTACTTGCTGTTTTACTAAGTGATGTAGAGTGAAACTGTAATCTTCTAACATGCTTTTCGCTCAATAGATGAATGAGACTGATAACGCTTTGTAAGTTGTTTTGCATTTTTTCTAAGCCGGTTTACGGTTATTGGTTTGTGTGGTGTTTTTTTCCCAGTTGTTAATATCTGTTTATTTTCTGTTGTTATTTTATTTTAATTTTTTTCAGAAGCAGAACTGGAGAGTAGTGACGATGAATATGATGAGGAAGGAAAGCAGTACGTCGAGATGCTTGATAAACAGGTATGGGATCAGAGAGTATTGATGGTTTACTACAATATCGTAATGGTAATGATATTTCCCCTATTTCCTGGTAACGAGTAAGAATTAGGTTGTTGTGGCACGAGGCCAACACGGGCTACTGCCTTGAGAACCATTACGGGATTAAAGGCAATTTCCAGGCTTTGTGCCCAAATTTTGGGCTCAAGGATGGCTTCGTTTGTGATAACTAAAGCAAAAGTTGCGTTTGTTTGGCCTCCAGCATTAGCTGACATTTCTATGGGATACATATTTTTATTATCCCAGGTAACGAACAGTTTATCCTGTTTCATGCATGCTTGAACAGGTGGTCTCTCAAACAGATTTCCACACAGTTTGATGGAGAGCTCCTCTTTGCTATTTTATGCTACATCCTGTCGTCTGTTGTTGCCAATAAACTGAGCTTGACTGCCAAGGTCATTTTAACGTAACCAAATGCTGTTCTTTTTTCCAGTTTTTTGGAATGTTTGCTGGGCAACGTAAACCCATGGTTGAGTATTGCCTATCAAGTTTTTTCCTAAAATACCTCCCTTGATACAGACCCCAATTTCACCCTGCAACACTTTATTTAGAGACTAACTGTCATGAAGCTAATCGAAAAAGTTAATTTTTATGCCTAATCAAAAAATTGCATTTTTTAATGNCTCTCACGAATACTTAAAAAGGGCGTAGTCTTTTTTCTCCTGATAAATTAGTTGTCATGACATGAAAAATTGTCGGCTCTCTGTAAATTATTAAGTTGGGCAAGTGTTTATTTGGCAGTAGTGCGCGCGAGAAGGGTCTCGCATCATTCGAACTTCCACATCCCCATCCTTTTGATTATTCGCACCTAATTTCATCTAATAGATAGATAAATAGATAGATAGATAGATAGATAGATAGATAGATAGATAGATAGATAGATAGATAGATAGATAGATAGATAGATAGATGGATGGATGGATGGATGGATGGATGGATGGATGGATGGATGGATCGATTTTAATTTATCATTAATATTATTGTTATTATATATTAGGGCATTGTGTAATTCATTTCAAGTCCTGGCAAAATACTTGAATTTAATTGAAACACAAATATGCTATTTGTAAACCTGAAAAAAGGAAGACAAAGTTATTTAAAGCAAATAAATAAAATTACTTTTAAGCGTAGACCTCTCAAAGGAGTGACTTTAAAACTTCATGACCCGCTTGTTTTGGCCTCTCGCCGCTTCCTCCTAAAACATTAATCTTTTTCACAAGCTGCTTAATTTCAATAGAAAAGCAAATGAAAATGTATGTGTTGGAGTTAGTGAATGTTAAGTTGTTGTAGTTGGAGACGAATTGAAACATTACTATATTTGCTGATCTTAATGTGTTACATTGGCACTGTGTAGAGCTTTTAATTTCACTCCACACAAGAGACGTTGCCACGCCCATATTACTTTGTTCGACTAAAAGAAAAGTGTTAAAACGAAATGAAAAGTAAAACGACTAAAAGACTGTGCAGAGTAAAGGTTTTACCTAAGCCCGTTTGTATCTCAAGAGAGAAGAAAACAAGGAAGGAGAGACCACAGTTTGACAGTCCTGGGAAAATGCTGCTGGTAAGGAAGACACCAGCTCCCTGTTATATATGCATGGTAATGTAATTTAAACTGAATCACGTAAATTTGGTTGCGTTATTAGTTACGTAAATTTATGTTTAATAGAAGAAACCTGTTTGCAGTAGGGGGTTTGCGTAGGTTACAATTATTCTGCTCTAATAACGTATATCCATTCTGTAACCAATACACTTGTAGACCGCAAGAGCAGCTAAAGAAGTGTCTGTTGTTGATGATGACGACGACGATGATGATTTCGAGAGTGAACTGGATGCATTTGTAACTCCAATCGATGACAACCCCTATGTTGATGAATACATCTCATTTTCGGTGGTATTTCAAGGTAACACTATTATAGTTCGGGTTACTCTTAAGATTTTTATCGTTCCAGGCTGGATAAATAAACATTGCTTTTTTTAAATCTTGCTGGTCATAGATTATAGTTGATGATAATGAATTTATTCATCCATTTGAATCGGGTAAAAGTTTAATTCTTGGGCTTTGCATATATCTGTTTTAGCTTTCTGTCCGGATTAACCGTGCTACCCGATACAATCCCTCTAACTAACCAAGGCAAAGGGTGTCTAATTCCGAAAGAAACCCGCCCTTGGTCAAATCCCATTCTCAGAGAAGCACCGTCGTGTAAGCCCCGTGCAATGGCACAAGAAGGATTCCATTGAAAACGACAATCTTTTTTACCAGTCATTGCCTAATGCCCACTGATGTTTTTTGTGTGTTGAGCTTTTTTTATATTTGTTTACATTAGGTTCGACACAGTTTCCACATTGGCTATATGGCTATTTGTTTTGTTGATGAGTAGAATAAAAGGATAATCAGGATCCGATAAAAATTGTCAGACTTTTCCGATTGTCGACTACTCGAAGGCTGTATCATATTCAGGAAAAAACAATGTAGGTTCCAAGATCTTGTTAAACAGGATCTCTACAACTGGCCGTTATACTTTTTCCCAGCGCCCAGAATAGACTTACGCACCACTAAATTTTGAAATCAAACAACCGGATAATTCTTCCAATGTTATCTTGCTTCCACGCCCAAAGTAGTTTTCTTGTTGCAAAATGTATTTTTCCTACATCCACAAAGAGCGTCAAACTTGCCACGAGTTTATTTATATTAATGTATGAAACCTAAGCACATGCTGTCATGTGCTTAAGTTTGATTGATAGAATTAATAAGATGTGGCTGATATTGATGGGAAAAAAACGTTTGTTAATCGGATAAAGTCGTAGTTTAGTAACATTTACTGATCCCTGAACACAGTGAAAATTTCGGTATTAAACAGCTTTTAGAGGAATTAATAAAATGAAAACTGGTTTCAACTTAGTGAAAGAGGCTGTTCATATCCAGTTTTAATCGGTTACGCTTTGTTAACAAAGAGGAGTCGTGATTGATCTTTGATTATCATAGCCACAATAAGAATTTGCGGATTTTATTCGACCTGTCCCTAGTTTTTGTCCTTCCTAATATATCGTCAAATTTTCCTCTTCTTCTGACACCTTAGTCCAGACAAATTTGAAAAGTAGAACTTTTACCAAAATGAACAATTCTTTATGTTATCAGTCAAAAATAATCACTAATCGTTATTTTAATTAGGATTGCAAGACAAGACATGTGTCGTCAGTTCTTGATGCAACACTCAGGAAGATGACTGTACCAATTGTGTCTCCTTTGATTCTAATTGGTAGGCTATGGTGTTGGAAGGATGCGTTCAGAGGCAAGGCCTAATTATGTGAGAGCAGGGTTGCAATGTCATTTCTAGTGTTGGCTGAAACACCAACCCAGATGAAGCTGGCTACATGCATCCCGCTATTTACTAGACAAATTTGGGTAATTTCGGTTGAGGGTGCGCATTAAACACAGCAATGGACCATTGTTTGGTCTACGATATTGATTTTAGTGGAGATGTCAAAAGGTTTTATTCATTGCCCGTGTTCTTTTAACGTTCTTTTTAGCCCTACAAAATGGAGATCCTAACTTGTACAAGATAATGACAGAGACATTGACCAAAGAACAAGTAGAGGAAGTTCAAGGTATTCTTGATGAAGCTGCAAAAAAGCAGCATGCTTTAGGTAAGTAAACGTGCCCCTCGCCATTCTTTTCTGGTACTCGAGGTAGAAAGTCTGCAGAATTTGGTGTCTTTGAAAAAACAAAAGAATAATTTTTACCCGATAAAGAATAGTGAGGCTTCGTGGTTATAAGACAACTGTAAAGAAAAAAAGATGTTACAGGTCGAATCTCCGATCAAAAAACCCTTCTATGACACACAAAAAAAACATAAGGAAAAGCATCACACAAACCAAAAGTTGAATACTGTAAGAAGTATTTTTGTTTTCTCTGTGTTACTTTTCACTTTTTATTGTCTCCCCTTCACTCTTACCATATCAACAAATATTAATTAAATTGAAATATTAAATAGAGGATGAATTTATGATGCATGCATCAGGTCGGTGTTATTCTAAGGCTCAGAGGGCTGGCCAATAATAGATTGATTGAAGACAGTACTGACGCGCTGTGACAGAAGAACGCTCCGTTACTTGGCAGGAGTAGCTTGGCAAGACAAGGTCAGTAGTGAAGAGGTGGCAAACAGATGTGTAGTGGAACCATTGGAAACAATGCTGAGAAGAAGACTGCGATGGTATGGTCACGTCAGGAGAAGAGATCTGGAGCACCCCCTCGGACGAATTTTTGAACCTAATTGTAGAAGGAAGGCCACCACCTGGGCAACCGAAAGAAAGCTGGAAGAAAGCAGTTGAGGAGGATACGAGACAAGTGGGTGCCAGGGAAGAAGATGTAATGGTTAGAGACAGGTGGAAGAGTCTCATACACCGTCGAGCTCCATAGCTATGGGAAAAGAAGACGATAAACGGAGAAAGTAAAGTAAAGTAATTACCATCTCTCATGATCACATCCTTCATGCTTGGATTTTTAATGAAAGCACTACTGTTCTTCAAGAACACGACGTACGTTTTCTTACCCGCTATCCTCCTTCTAATTTGATTTTTTTTTCTACTGTAAAAGAACAGCAAACAATTTACAGTTTTTTCCCTCTCTCTTGTCGCCGATTGTAGCCACCCATCATTTTTTGAACTAACTGTAGGTCGGATTATCATTCTCACAGATGCAAGTAGGAATACGCTACCCAGTGGCCTTTTTTCCTCGTAGTTCGTAGAGATTGCCTGTTAAACCCAGTTACCTGGTGTACAATCGTTCCCTATATATCCCTAAGAACATATATCGCCCCTATATCTATTTTTATGCTCTAACCCGTGCCAGCTACATTTTTTCGTGCTCTTATCCATTTTTATTCGTCAGATGTGGCCTCCAATTTAAACAGGGTAAAATTTTCTTTACTGAAATGCTTTTTTTTAATTTAACTTCCAACACCACAAACGACTTCAAACGTAAGGCGAAAACTGTCTTCAGTATTTTGTTACTCGTTTGTACGGCGGCCGTTTGAATGGACTCGCTAACTCCAGCTTGTAATGACATAATCACCCACTCACCAAGGTTAAAATTGCTCCTCTCTTTATATATTTTGTCCCATTGCATTGGATTTGAAATGCCTTCCGTGTGTCGTTAGTACACATACGCATTTTGTTTTACTGTTGTGTGGGGGACCACCTTAACTATTTTAACCCGGATAAAAAATATCTTAATCACGTAACACATGGAATCCGGTCCCTTAAAACACATCTTTCTTTATCTTTTGATTTAGAGTCTAGACGGATTGAGGAACAAGGAGGTTACAAATTCACTGTCACTTCAGTACCAACGTCATTTCAATTTGGGCAATCTTAGCGAGTACAGTGAGCTTGTGCGAATTCTGTAGACATTTTACTCCTGTGCATTCTGCCCCATCTTGGTAAGAATGAAGAATTTTAAATGCCGTCACTATTCTCCACGTCTATTTGCGCGGTGCTGCAAGAAGGCAATAAAAATTGATGAGACAGAAATAATACAATGATTGCATAGAAGATACATTTCGTGGTTTTGGTGTCAAAAAGGACAGGTGCCATGCAGAAACACGAGGTGCCAAAGAGCATGTTACCATTAAAATAAGAAAATGGGTACCGACAAAATCAGGAGGTTAAATGTGTTACTCTTACTGGAATACTTGGCGATATAGAGAAAATATCACCTGAGGACTTCTTGTATTGATTTTTAAATAATTAATGTTGACAATGGGTCCTATGTTTAATTTAACTCATTTGCCATCAAGAATTGCGTATGGCTGGAAACTCTGCATTTAATGAGATGTAGTGCTGGTGATGTAGTGCATAACATTGGCGAGTCCTCATCGTGATGAGCCTCTCCTAGGTGGTCACAAAGTTTTGTTTTTCTATTGACTCTTATTTGTTTGTGATATTGAGCATTGTAGACTTAAAGTAAATTATATTTCTATGATTATATTTCCTCATTAAAAAGACAACACAGTTGGTTTTCATTCATATAATTAGCTTGGTTTATTCGGACATTAATCACCGTGAAAATTGACTTCATTCGGGATCCCATATTGAATTTCAAGAACTAGAACTAATCATTTGACTCGTATTCCCTATCCGTATAACGTAAGCAAGTAAACAATTTTCCTAAACATTAAGGCACCGCTCTATTTATTAATTTTGAAATTCCATATTGTTTTTCTGCTAAAGTAATAATTAGATGTTACATATTTTAATGAAGTAATTTACTGTCATACTTCTGGCATAGCTGCAAATACGTTTTTGACATATTTCTTCGTTCATCAGTGCATTCGTTCTTGCTGCAACCATTTTACATTTCAGCAACGGAATTTGTATTATCTTTGTCTATTGAAGTTCTTGTAGCTCTTTGCTGTAAATCAGTCAGTCGGTCAGACGGCTAGACATCTAATGACCCGTATCAAGGAGCATTAACGTATAACGACACCAGTAGGAAGTCACTCAGTCAGAATTGAGTAAACAGCCAAACAATTACTCTTCATGAGCCTGCGCACTCCTCGCAAAAACAGCATGCTTCTTTTACTTACTTGAAACTTAGTGCTCTTCGCACCAGAAGGCGTAGAGGGCCCTAGTGCTTCGTTTTGTAGTTCAAAATCATACTCATTGGGGCCGAAAGTAAAGAATCTTTCAATTTTTTTGCCTTCACAAAGAACTTAAGCTGTGCAACAGGATATTTGATGGGTTACGTAAAGATAATAATAAATAGTAATAATAATAATAAACATAGAATAGCAATGATAGCAACGAGAATATTTAATGTTCGTTAGTGTCTTTTTCGCTCTTTTTGTTAGATTATGTTTTTTAACAATTTTCGCCCTGAGCAAGGGTAGGTGTTACAAGACCCTTAGGTTCTGAGAGTTGCATATTATTTGATTATTTTTTTTTGTAAATTTTTTATATTTCTTAAATTTTCTCTAATCTGCAATCCATGCCATCTTTAAAATCATCCTAAGATGTATAATGCTGGTTTTAGCTGACAGACGGATACAGTGTCTCACTACATTGCCCCCAGTGGACCATGCTTCCTGGGACTGACGTTAGATACGTGGCACTTGACCAGTTAACCATCACTTTGTGTTCGGTATAAATTAAGATATTATGGAATACAAAAGGAAAAACAAGGACAATGTTAGCTGGTTGTGCATATCCTATATAGTAAGTGGTGTCCCCCAACATTAAAAGCGTCTTGCTGGGGTTTTCTTTGGTGGGTTACTTTCGTTTGTGAGGATTTTCGTAATTTTAGCTTCCGTGTATAAAAAAATGTTTAGATTTTGCCTTCTATTTTTGAAATTAAAATATTATCACTCAACATGTTTCCTTTTTCGTTTGTACGGGGCCCCTCTCCCCTTCCCGACCATTATGGAAACGCTTCTGTATTCGGAGCAGTATCAAAGTACTGTTTTAGTTGCTACAATATTAATACATTTAAATGTCAGATAGCTGAATATGTTTGAGACGCTTGTAACACGCAAAGTTTTACCCTAAATTCCAAACAAAAATTTAGAACTGCTCTTCATTGGTAGTATATTTGCTAAACCTGATTTTAAGGGTCGTTTAAAATTATAAATTCTTCTCGGCCATAATTGCTAAATTTTGTGATATTGTTCCCACCATTAAAACTAATGACTGACAATGACGTTAAACTAATTAGAACTTAGAATACAATGTTTCGTATTTGGTGTTGATTTTCGTCTCAGTTGCTTTTGGTACACATTTCCCATGAAGGTACAAAAGACTTTTTTTTTTGCTTTCTATGCACCGTATTTAAGACAACGTATGGGTTGTATTTTGTGAAAATTAGATTCTACCTTTAGTATTGGCATGTGTAAGAGGGGTGGGTATATTAAATGTGGATTTTTTGCAAACTTTAAAGTACTACGTTTTTCTCCTTGATCTCCAGTAAGCACGCTCATATGTTAGAACTTGTAACTTGTAATGACATCTTCAATGGCTGTATTTACGAAAACATGATGCGAATCATTCAACAGACGTAACACAGATTCATTAGATATCTTACGCATAATGACCTTTCCCTATCTAATACCTTTATAATCCCCCTTGTTTTAACAACCTTTCTATACGTTCCACCTCCCTTTTTACCCTCGTTTTTTTTCTTCATTTTCCCGCTTCCGTGAACTCCCTATCACCAACGGAAGTGCAGAATTAAGGATAGTATTTCGTCACTGCTATCCGTAGGTGGCTTTTAGTTACTTTTGGAGGCACGTGTATGTGGGATTTTACGCAAAGAGGATGAGAAACCCTTTTTTATCTTGATAGTCTGAAACTGTTAGCAACGTCGATCTTTGCAAGTAGAGTTTTGACCATTGGATACGCAGTCGATGCTTTTCATGAATACCACTGAGAATTATTTGTAATTTGCAGCATTTAAAATACCACTTAAGGTCAGTAGTTTAGGGATCACACGCGAAGGATAATTATAATATCGTTTTCTTTTACATGAAAACCGATTCATTGGTAGGCTAAAGTTTGCTTTACTCTTTTTAATTGATAATTTAAAGCAGTTTCTAATGTTAATTACACCATCACGAACTCAGTTTACAATGCTTTAGTTTATCTTACATTGTATAGCATATTACGAATAATGTCTTTAGCTCGCCAATTTCGTATTCTGCAGTGCTTTTGGATACCTCGGTAATGCGAATAACTGCATTGAATGTATTCCATCTCCCTTCTTGCAGATTTTAGATATAGATTATAGGAACGTATCGTTCTAGTTATATTTCCTATTAGAGTTTCTGTTGCAACAAATGAGAACATCTTTTTACAGCAAAACCAATGTTAAATATTTAGATGCCACTCGAGAATTGGATTGTGCTTGAAATGTTTCGCAGCAACCGGTCTGTAAACTCCTTGATTGGTAAAAAGATAAATATTTCAACAAAGCCTGCCTTTTTTTTCATTGTGATTAATTGTTTGTTGCAGAAATGCCGCCCTGGTGTTTTTACCGCGTTTGTTCCGCCTTTCGCTAAAAAGACGATCTCTAATATCCTGAAGTTAAATACATTTTATTGCCGCGCCTCACGAGAAAGCGGTTCACCCGTTAATGCGACGTTTATCAAAGGTATGTTGTACAGAAGCCAGAACAAGTTGAACAAGAACAACAGGAAAAGAAAATGAGATGCGTGCAATACAGAGGCAAGCTAATGGATGACTTTGAACGAGCGCTTAAACGAATTAACGGTCCTATAAAAATAGTACACTGAGAAAGATCAAAACATCTGCATATTAACTGTTCGCGATACACATCCTGTTATGTCGGTCAGACGGCTAGACATCTAATGACCCGTATCAAGGAGCATTAACGTATAACGACACCAGTAGGAAGTCACTTTGATTCATGCAATTGTCATTTATCCTTGTTTATTGACTCTGAAACCAAATCTTAATACAAAAGACGTATATAGAAGTCGCACGCTTACCATTAAAATATAATTACTGTGTGTAATGTCATGGGAAATTATATTTTAATGGTAACGCGCGATTTCATATATGAATTTTTCTTTCTGACGTCATTTATATGGTGTTTATGTATGCGACGGTGGACAACGTTTTACATTAAGTTAATGAAAATTATTTTACATTGGTTTCAACTATTTATAGTTTCATTTTCCACCTGATGATGAATAAATAAATATTCGAAATATATTGTCCAAAAAAGAACATGCTATATTGTTGAACCTGTTTGGAATCAAATTACAACTGCCACAATGTTTCTTCCATATAAATTATTTGCTTTAATCCATTACACAAATACAAGGAATACTAAAATTAATGCTCCAAGAAAATACATAAATACACACGAACTAAAAGAATTAATCTGACCAGACGGTTCGGCAATCCTCTGAATACGATCCTTCGGTTTGTCGTTAGAGTAGGCCAGTAAGACTTGGGTCCTTCAAGAGCATATTGAATTCTCGCTCCACTGAGCTACTCCCAAGCTTGACTCGCTCACTCTACAGATGATCAAATGGCTATCGCTAAAAAATCCACGATCTGGATGTAAAAATAGTTCATGATGACATGAACAGATTTTGGGACATACCAGCTTCCATTACCTCAGCATGCAGAGTGCTGGTGTCCATACATTGGATTTCGTAAGTACGTCATCGTACAACGTCAAGGGGGCAACTTCGACACCACCATTACAGTGCTATGAGTTCAGGACACGGTGTTGATGTGCCATCTACCGATCGCAAAGGCTGACAATTTTTCTAATTCTATCTACTTAGATAATCTCGCTGTGCATGTTATATAAATCGGGTGGCTACACATCTCCGTCATACATCCTCTTTCTGTTTTGATGTATTCATTTGACTCTTTCTGAATTCTTATTCTAACTCGTTTATCCCCAGTGTAATTTTTTTACCTTGGTCATCAGGCTGATTATTCGATCCAGTTCTACATTAATTTGCCCCACCAGTTTCTTTGGCAATCCTATAAAGATGGACCTACTAAAATTCTCTGTTACTCCATTGTGGTACACGTCATTAAGACAGTGCTGGAAAATGTGATAGTGCAAAAAGTAAAAAAGGGTAAGTCGTTAGAGACATTTCTGGGGAAATACACCAAGAGGAAGTTTTAGTTTGTCAAACTGACTTGTATGTTGGGCAGTGCCCTACAGTCCAGTGAGGGTTATTGGGTTAAGAACATGTGTATGTATGTATTAATCACCGCAGTAAGTTTCCCAATCTCAAGATCTTCTAGTGCTATCTTTATCTCCATGAGTCTCATCTCATTTCTTTTGATTTTGTCCACTTACATTTTATCATTTTTTTTATTTGAATATCTTTAAAAAATTTAGGTAATGGTCGTCAAGGGGCATCTAACATAAACGTCTGTCTGTTAATGTGCCATGTCATTTGATGACTCGGACAATCAGGCCTTGCCAACGTTTTGGCCCTTGTGGCTGACAGCAGAACTTGCTCAGTCATCTGCATCTTTTTCCCTGTCGCCATTTTCTTTGTCACCCAGCTACATAAACTTCCTATAAAATTCCTTCGTTTTCTCCTACTTTTCTTCTTTTATATTTTTGTAGTCATAGTAAACTTTTCTAACTTTTCTCTTCTCAAGATGTGGCCCAAAAATTTACTGTCTTTTCTTTGTTCTCTTTATTAGCGCTCTTTCTTTTCCAACCTTCTTCAAAACTATCTGATGTTCTTATTTCTCATTGAATATAGACACAGAATTCGCGTTTATATAGAAAAGGAATGAATGAACAAATCACGTCACAAGGGGCTGACAAAGCAATCCTCATTGTGACGACTCTCGTCAAATCCGACTAAACAAGAATTTTTATTATTACTGAGTCAATTCGAAATCCATCGGACAGAAGTACCGCCCAGATGAAAGAAAGAGCAAATAATGTGAGCATGACCTCTCACTCTCGACGAAATGGAAGAGATCAATGAAAGAGCTGAAAGTGGAGTGGTGGAGGAAATAGTTCAGGGCGAGGTCCAGTTGAATGGTCATGTCGTTGCTGAAGAACAGGCAGAAATCGGTTGTGTATAACAATAATAATTATTAAAAAATCATCATCATATTTATTTATATTTTTATTTTTTATTATTATTTATCATTATTTTTTTATTATTTTATTATTATTATTATTATTATTATTATTATTATTATTATTATTATTATTATTATGATTTGAATTAAATTCAAATAGAACACCCATTTGTCTCTCGCAGATATTTCTGTAAATAATGAATTCCCAAGAAATAATGTGCCGGATGGGATATTGTTTCTTATCAACACCAAAGTTACAAGAAAACGTAAGTTAAGTATTTAATTTGAAAAGTGTAACAAAATGTGTATAATACATTTTGTTACACTTATGTAACATACATGTACTAATACATTTTGTGTAACAAAAGCAAGATACGTTTTAGAGCAAGCGAGGCACCGAACCCCCAAAGTGCCGGATCTTTGGTAAGTATTTTATCCGTGACATAGGTACAGATGTATGGAAATTTGTATTTTCAGACGGTTCGTAGAGACTGGCACACCAATCAACACTTGACGTAGTTTTCCAGCTTCATAAATACTTTTTTAGTGTTGCTTGCAGACAAACCTATTGTAGTTGTACTCCAATCTTCAATCTCAAGTAGTATTCTTCCAGGCTTGATCACGTGCATCTCGACTCGAGTATAATGTTCAGAAAAATAATTGGTTATGTATGTTCAAAATACGATATGACTTCATAGACTTCGGGATGCAAAACGGTCGAATATGGAAACAACAAAATTTGTTACTCAGTTACTTGTCTTCATCATCTTTACTTGCTACCAGTGAGATTCAGGATTGGAAGCAAAGTAGATCTAATCAGTTTTAAAGCACTCTACAGCTATGTACTGAAGTATGTAAAATATATTACCGTATCTTAAGATTCTACTTCACGTATCCTTGAACGAGACAAGTTTGTCCTACCAAGGCTAATCAAGTCCAAAATTCGACAAAATTTCCTCTTTCGTAACTTTCTTTGACCATGGCAGTCTTAACATTCTAGTTTCCAGCTTCTATTCAATCTACTGAGATATAGTCAAGCACTTGCTTCCCTACATTAAGGATCGACATAACATGGCATTCCAGTATATTTTGTGCCTTAAAGTAACTTACGGTCTTTAAGAACTTTTTCAATATTTTCAAAGGCGATCATTGCCAATCCTATTCTTCTCTTTATCTTCTAGTAGTCACATTTTCCATCTGCTCTTATTACACTTCCTATATATTCGAAAAGTTCAATAGCTTTATGGCTTTTGAAGTTGGTCTTATGATTCGGAATGAGAACCATATCATCTGCATAGCGCAGGCTTTTTATGGTCTATCACGTGTATTGGTTGTATATGTGATTGACATGTATTTGAGTTAAAACTGAAACAAAAAAATCATCAACTAACTGTTTCCCCTGGATTTTGACTAATTTTGAAAACCATTCATGGCTTTGAAGGCAAAGGAGGGGGGCTACTATGTTTTAAATGTGATGGAAAGAGTAGATATTTCTAGCATTTTGTTTTATTTGCTGATCCAAATTTCCCAAGAGAAAAGAAATTCCGTTACTAATTCTATTCTTCGGCCTGCACAAATGGCAATAAAGATTTCTTGTAAGATATTAGAAAATTGCCTAGAATCTAGTTTTTCGCTGGAGAAGGACCCAACTATTGGAAACCTGTAGAGGCATTGTAGTTCTTGTTCTAGTAAAAATTGAATGGGAGAGAAAATTTCAAATCTTTTTTCAACTTCAGTTAAAAAAAACGTCTCTTTCCTCCTTCCTCCCACACAAAGTGCTGAGATTTGATTGCAATTACAACTATTTAGCTAAGAAGAGGGCNGCATAGCGCAGGCTTTTTATGGTCTATCACGTGTATTGGTTGTATATGTGATTGACATGTATTTGAGTTAAAACTGAAACAAAAAAATCATCAACTAACTGTTTCCCCTGGATTTTGACTAATTTTGAAAACCATTCATGGCTTTGAAGGCAAAGGAGGGGGGCTAATATGTTTTAAATGTGATGGAAAGAGTAGATATTTCTAGCATTTTGTTTTATTTGCTGATCCAAATTTCCCAAGAGAAAAGAAATTCCGTTACTAATTCTATTCTTCGGCCTGCACAAATGGCAATAAAAATTTCTTGTATAATGAGAAAAGAAGTGACACTAACGGGAAAGATGGAAGGGAAACGAGGCAGGGGAAGGCCAAGAACGAACTACCAAGGAGGCATCGCAGCACGGTCAGGATTGAGCCAGCTGCAATTGCTAAGAACAGCGAAAAATAGACGTCTGTGGAGAACCATGATCGCCAACGTTCTGGAAGTGCATGGCACCTGAGGAAGAGCTAAGAAGAGCTCCATTAACAGCAAGATCTTCGTGTAAATTTCCAATGGATTGTTTGTTTTTGAATGTCTGGAGATACCATAATTTTTATTTAATCTAAAATACTCATAAAGATTTATATCGGAAAAATAATACGATCACATTTGACGTAGTGGGCGAAGGGTTTATCTTTCAAACAGAAAGTGTAGGTAGATATTATTTGGTGAAAATTTGGTTGTAAAGATGGATATGTTATCGACCTTTGATAGAATTTTTTTGTTTCTTTCCCTCTGGCGTTTTTATTTTTGATTATTATTTGATATGCCTCTTTTAATAATAGCAATACTGCTTTTAGTTTTTTTCTTTCAAAGATTCGTTTGTTGCATGGGTCTCTAACCAATTACTAAAAAAATTGTTCTGTTGTCGATGGATCAAATTTGACTCTCAAACATAATATTTGTGAGCGTAATTTTCAGTCGGTTTGGTAAACATTCTGTGGCTATGTGGTAATCTATATTCAAATGACTTGTGGGTCTCCAGTTATCTAATTCTTCGCTTTTCTCCCATTTTAAAACAAAAGGAAATAATTGACAGAGTAAGTGAGTTTATTTCAGACATTTGTTAAATTATTTTGTAAAGATCATTTGAAATAATTTCAAATTCAGTTGTAAGTCCATCTGAACCAGGACTCTCGTTATTTGAAATTTTATTTAGTAACTTCTTTAAAAGAATAGGAGCTTTCTATGTTTTCAATATTTTTCATAAAAATCTTTTTCACTGCTATGTCAAAAAGGTGTCCAAATCAAGGTCTTTATTTCTATATAATATTTTGTTTTTGACAAAGTAGCAATGGGTTGTTTTCGCAGATCTCATTATTTTTTGTGATTTATGTGCTTTTTCAAAGTAACATATAATTAAATAATATAATAACACATAAACAAACAAACAAAAGAACTTTTTAATACTTTCCTTTTCTGTTTCGCAGTTCAACACCCCATAAGTGTTCCTTGGAACGTCTAAATGGTTGCATTTTCTGCAGTATGCAAATTACTCTAACGTAACTGAAAAGGAGATCTTGAAAATTCTCAACAAGCCACAGATATAAGAGCGTTGTCATGTCATGAGTCGTAAGCTTTTTCCAAGCTACGTTTCAGAGATACTTCTCCCATCGTCAGGCTACTTGAATGACTAGGTACGGCTGTTTTATACTTTGAAGTGCGGACGTACGTGTAGACAGGGATCGAGTTGTTTCAGGAAGTGGCGCCATACCCATGTTTTGTTTGTTGTGTTTCTTTTTTTAGTGCTTGAAGTCATATTTCTGGAAGGGTGTAGGATATATTGTTGATCTGATTGCTGCATTGCAGGGAATGGATAGTTTCTTTTATTTTTCTTGTTGTTGTGTTGATTTCCTTGTCTATAATCGTTTTATTTTCCCAGTCAAAGGTATGATCCTGTGTCCAGCAATGTTCGGCTATTTCATGATTCTTGGTGTCACCTTTCTGAACAGCTCTCTTGTGTTCTTTTTCTCCTTGACCGAAGGAACGCTTTGATTCACCAATGTAGTTCTGTGCCTTAAATTCAGGTCTAGCAAATAATCTACCAAGCAAGAACGGTTCTAAACTTTCATTAAGCCAGATGACAATGACAGCTATTATAGGTGAAAGTATCATACAAAAGGCGCGTCGATTACTATCGAGACGCAAATGAGACTGTGCTGAGCATGCGCATATTCAGAAGTTAGAGATCATGACAAACGAGTACACAGTAACAAAAAATGAAGGTGCAAATTCATATGTTTATTTTTATATAAATTTAACTATTGATAACTTCACATATTCAGATATTCATGTATCATTTTACTCACACGTAGCTGATATATATATATATATATATCAAAACATCTATACATCTGTACATCTATACATCTGTACATCTATACATCTGTACATCTATACATTTGTACATCTATACATCTGTACATCTATACATCTATACATCTGTACATCTATACATTTGTACATCTGTACATCTGTACATCTATACATCTGTACATCTATACATCAGTACATCTATACATCTGTACATCTATACATCTGTACATTTGTACATCTGTACATCTATACATCTGTACATCTATACGTCTGTATATCTATATATCTATCTATATATCTATCTATATATCTATCTATCTATCAATCTATATATCTATACATCTGTACATCTATACGTCTGTACATCTGAACATCTATACATCTGTACATCTATACATCTGTACATCTATATATCTATACATCTGTACATCTATACATTTGTACATCTGTACATCTGTACATCTATACATCTGTACATCTATACATCAGTACATCTATACATCTGTACATCTATACATCTGTACATTTGTACATCTGTACATCTATACATCTGTACATCTATACGTCTGTATATCTATATATCTATCTATATATCTATCTATATATCTATCTATCTATCAATCTATATATCTATACATCTGTACATCTATACGTCTGTACATCTGAACATCTATACATCTGTACATCTATACATCTGTACATCTATATATCTATATATCAATATATGTGATATATATGATGGGAGTTTCTTTACATTTTTAATTGTGTCTTGCGTATCATGAGAACTACCTTGTTTACTATATTGTAGTAATAAAAAAATAATACGTTGAAGTTTAGAATAGACGAGCCATTAGTAAACATCTAATACTCGAAATCGTAATAACTTCAAAATTATTTTTTCAGCTGAATACTGGCTTTTTTATTTCTTCGTGAATGGTAGTGTCGCCGTGTTAAATTGCGTTGCTGACCAATTGGAAATTCGTGCTGAATTATAATTTAACATCCTTAATCTAAATAGTTGTTACAAAAATGATCTTTGGTCATGTGCGGCAACTGTAGATATTTCTGAAATATTTTATCGGCCTTGAAATGACAGTAGTACGGTTTACTGACCGTACCATGAAAGAGCGATAAAAAAAATATACAGGTTTTTGTCAACCAATTTTAGACATACGCTTAAAAACGATGAAAAACAGTGAGGTTTGACAGCTTACTATTATTTCCAGCATATATGGCACTACGATGCCTCACCTTAACTTTGTAAGTATGTTTTTTGGTTTTCAACTTGCTCGGACGTAAAGAATGTTGACAGCAATACAATTGTGCATTGTAAGCAAAGTTTCTAAATTCTGCAACTTGTCTTCTGTTAATAAGCCTAATAAAATCATCCTTATTTTCCCTACACTCTTTTTAGAGCAAGTACTCAACTGTTACGCTGTTACAGTTGAGTAGATACTCTACAAAGTCAGCTTTCACGCCTAACCATGTGCGTTCTTTTTTGTAGTGCCCTTTTGTTAGTATGGACTATTGTGAGACAAGAACATGACGAAGAAGACAGACGAAGGTTACACTGTTCACTTAAATACAAGGCAATCTGTCTATTTCGGAGATCGTCTAACAACTGTCAAGAAACTTAGGAAAACTGATCAAGCCCTCTACAATCAAATGCTTTTATACATAATTCTCTGAAATTAAATTGGTTACATGATGTCATAGTGTCCCATAACTGTCCCATCAAAATGTATGAATAGGCAAAACACCATGACAGCACCATGTGGAATTTTACACTCCTCCACACAATGCATTCACTCAAGCCATGTAACCACAACATTTTTCTTCTCTTCATGGTACCCAATAGCGATAATTTCTCATTAACATTTCGAAATATTGCTTTATTATTTTTCCAAAATATAAAAAGCAGAACACAGACTCAGGTCGTTGCCTTGTGGTGGAAGGTCTCCTCATTCAAAATTCCGGCTAAAGAAGAATTCTTGTGCTCTGAACCGTTAGGTATTCAGCTGCTAACATGCTGAATACCATTGAATAGTGTTTAGGAGTAAACGACACCCCTAGTCGAAGCTTTCATTTCTTTGTCTCTTTTAAGCCATCTTATTTAAATGAAGAGAGTTCTCTTTCTTCTTTCTGCTATTTCCTGGAAAACTTTGCAGACGTCAAAATTGTGTAATATTTTTACTTCGATACCTTAAATTGAATGTTTTTTAATCTTGCAATGTTATATAAATAAAAACAATTCTCTCTTTGCCTATTGAAACCATGTGAGATGACATGTTCATATTCCTTGTTCAATTGGTGTTACAAAAACCGTACTTCAAGGTGCAGTACGAGGAGTGCGAATACAGGAGGGACAACAGGAAACAAATGGAGAACAACATTCAGGAATTGACAGGAATGTCCCAGGCAGAAAAAAAGGCAGAGGAGGATCGAAAAGGATGGAGGAAAGTGATGACTAGGTCTTGTGCCAAAACTACATCATTTATGACACGGTATGGAAAGAAAGAAGAGGGAATTTAAAAATATTGAGTGTTTTCATGTAACCAAAGCAACAAATTGGAAGTGAGGATGGCTCCTTGTCATGTACATTATCATGACACGAGGCTCTTCATCGGTTCTAAACTTCATCCACTTAGGGACAGACGCACCTACTCCTACAGCATCATGCTGATACCACTGACGTAATTTAGTACAGCAGTAGGATGGAGATTCTGGGGTATGGCAGTAGGTACAAGGAGCTACAAGGTGCCACAGATAAATTAAAGGTACCATCACTAACAAATCACCCCTATATACCCGAAGAAGAATGAAATAAACAATAACTAAGCTACTTTTGATCGACTTGATTAGTTTCTCATACTATCAATCGGTGTGGATGGTTAGATTATCTGAAACGGTACATTGATACTTTAATCTCGTTCTGACATCAACAGCTGATAACTGTCACTTGATTTTTCCTGAAAATAGATTTACCATTAAGAAGGCTGGACACAGAGCATCAGTAAGGTTAGATAATTAGCTGTACTGTGTGTGTTGTCAATAGAGGAATTGATAATATTGTTGAATTGCTTTAATGTTCCAACTGAAGATGTAGAATAAGGTATGACTCATGATAGACTGCAGTAATCATCGTAGGAGTTGCCTTTGAAAGAGCAACTTACATCCTTACTTTATTAATTTATTTGCAGAAAAGTTGAAGTACAACCTGACAGATCCTTCTCACTGTTAGTATTATAAGTAAATAGCAAGTTTTGTTCTTCTTGTATTTTTAATAATTAATATCATTGTTATCATTCCTATAATTGTCCGTGTTGTTTGTACACTTAAAAAACTATAACTATATTATCACGAAAAATAAACATTAAAGAAGTTTGATCTAAAACATACAACTTTTCCTATAAAAAGCAACAATATGATATTTGTAATACTAAGGAAACCTTACTTAAATCTGGGGGATTGTACTGTGAACTTATACGTCAAGTTTAGTTGCTCTATTTTTTATATTGCTCGGATGAATATGTATTTTTCTTGTCTTACTTTCCTTGTTATCATGAAGATTTCGGTAACTTTTTCCATTTCTTCTATTTCTTTTTCTCTCTTTCTTTGTACTCCATATTGGCTTATGGACCATTTTCTGTAGCAAATAATAAAAAATTTGAGACACCAACTTCGGCACATGATCTTTTTCACTAAGCGTTAAAATGGTTCAACCAATCTCTTTTGCGTTTTTAAGGTAGGAAACGTCTGGAAGGTCTCTAAAGGATCTCGAAAATCATCCATGTCTTGTTTCCCAAAATTTTCAGACATACAAATTATCATCCACGTTATACATATACATATGCTCAATCTGTAGACAGTACCGTAACGATACTGTCTGCAGATTGAACATATGTAGATGTATAATGTGGATGATAATGTATAATCCAAACCTCGCTCCGCTTGCGTAGTTTGAGCACTCTGACAGGATCCTACAATAACTCTTTAGGCTGTGTTTGGTCCGGCAACATGACCAAAGAGTTTTGTTTCAGAGTGATGTCTGAGTGGTGTCTCAGAAGCTCTGTTCTGCACTGATGAGCCCAAAAAGGGCGAAACGGTACTGTCTGCAGTTTCAGACATACACCAGTGATATATATATATATTAACAATCTTTGTAAAGGCATAGATGTGAGCCTTTGTGTTGGTACTAAAAAATTTAAAAGAATCAAGCAATGTAAAAATTAAATGAAGAAGTTCAAATTGATGAGATTCGAAGCAAGAGATATTGGAGGCTTTTTGACGAAGATGAAGCTGAAGCTAAAGAAATATTGCTGTCATCCAAATTCAGAATGTCGTGCAAAATCGTAATTAATTTGCATTTCTAGCCCAAAAACTGATAGAAAATTTATTAATTTTTTGGTTGCCTGTCGAAAGGTGTTTTAACTAGAAAAATGACTAGGAATAGACAACCCACCTATAATTTTCCGTTTTGCGTCGTACGTTTGTGCGATATTAGTAGAAGGGGAGAATTCTGCTGGCTCACTCGCATGCCCTTGCTTCTCACATACTAGAGGGGGAAAATACTCCTTTTGGTATTATCTGGCCCACCACTCCCACATTTCCACCACAATATATTTCTGCAACTAAATTTTGCAAATGTGGTACTGCTTTGAATTGGACTGATTTATTGGAATTCAAATTTGCTTAAGTCAAAATATCAGTAAATCGAAGGATTACTTTTCGTTCTCTTGGTTAATGAGCAGGGTAATAATTTTTCAAACACATTTAAAAATCGGATTCCTTTGAGTAATTAACATCGTGGTCATGTTTTGGATTGTAGGGGACCAGTAAAAATTGTCCTGCTTGCACAACAAGATCCTTGAAAATATATCGATTATCTTGTCTAAGTGTCCATAGTCGTGGTAATCGAGAGGTTTTTTTAAGAGTCATTTTTCTACCTACCTAAAGAACAAAGAAATATTTTCAAATCTTAAACGAAATATAGCAAAAGTCCAAAAGCCCTCTAATACATAAAACGAGGCAACAGATTAAACCGCACTTGAGTTTGTAGTAAGTACACGGCGTCAACATATAGTGATCCCCAGCGCCATAATTGAAGGAAGAGATGGTTTATAGACTTAAATCATAGGAGCAATGAGTTTCAAAGGTTTTTTAAAGGTTTGTAAAGTCGTTAGAAAGAAGAAAATGTTAAATGAAAAACGACATTCAAAAAATAAAGGTTTGTAGCACTAAAAATGTTTAATCTCTAATATATGTAAGCAATATATATATACACACATATATATACATATATATACACGTATATATACATATATACACACATATATATACAAATATATACACGTATATATATACATATATATATACACATATATATAAGTATATACACACATATATATACATATATACACATATATATACATATATATACACATATATATATATACATATATATATACGTATATACACACATTTATATATACACATATATATATATACGTATATACACACATATATATAATACATATATATACGTATATACACACACATATATATATACATATATATAGACACACACATATATATATATATATACATATATATTTATATATATATATATACTGTTTCGTGATTTTACTCACTCGTCAGGAAATGTTCATTTCCTGACGAGTGAGTAAAATCACGAAACAGGCTTGTCAAAATGGATAGTGTAGTTTTTTTATTCTTTCCAGCTTATTATATCTTTTATTACGCTCTGCATTTATGTATCGAGCACTCTAAATCGGTTAGCCGAATCGAATGTACCATATACACATATATATACATATATATACACACATATATATACATATATANTATTGTTATTATTGTTGTTGTTGTTATATTCCTCGGACTGCTGGATTGTGGAACACTCTCCCGTCTGAGTACTTTCTTCAATCATATAATTTGAGTGTTCTTATGATAGAAGTCAACTCTTAAGTCTTGGCTTAATCTGCTTTTCTCTCTGTCTATTCTTCGTGGTTCCATATGCTTAGTGGGCTTTTGCCTTGTATGGTTCTAAACCATCGATGAAAAAAATGTTGAAGATATAATAATGTTTCCAAGAACAAGGATGATGGTAAGTGTGAGTATTGTGGTAATGATGATTTCTGAGGGAAAAGTAGCACATATATATATATATATATATATATATATATATATATATATATATACTGTTTCGTGATTTTACTCACTCGTCAGGAAATGTTCATTTCCTGACGAGTGAGTAAAATCACGAAACAGGCTTGTCAAAATGGATAGTGTAGTTTTTTTATTCTTTCCAGCTTATTATATCTTTTATTACGCTCTGCATTTATGTATCGAGCACTCTAAATCGGTTAGCCGAATCGAATGTACCATATACACATATATATACATATATATACACACATATATATACATATATACACATATATATATATACATATTTATATACATATATATATGCATATATTTATATATCTATATTTATATACATATATATGCATATATATATATGTGTGTGTATGTGTGTGTGTGTAAAATTCAATAAAATTTGAATCTAATCTGTTAAGAAAAATCTCTGGCTACCATTGTTTATCCTATTCCACTATCACTGAACTAAATTTTTGAAGGATACGGAATATATTCGAAAATGGTACATGCCTTTGTAAGTTTTGGACAATTTTCTTTCAAGAAAACAAAAAAAATTTGACCTTTCACTTAACTTATATTATACAAAACACAGGTGCCATGTTTGTTTCATAGACACACAGTAGTTCCACTGGACAAGATTTCTACATCAATTGCGAACTGTTCAGCTTCATATTACACAGTATTCAACGTCGTAATTCAGGTTTGAAAGATCCGTCATTAGGAGAATCATTGTAGGGGTTTGCAGGTTGATATATTGAAGTGTGATTCTTAAGTCCAAAGTTTTTAAGAATTATTTCTCAATGTTTTCTATAAAGATGAATCGTTTTTCTAGAAAGCAGACTTTTATTCAAGACAAATTTGAGCAGTGTAGACTCAATTTCACTTGGTTACAGTATACCAGGTACAAGTCTCAAACATTGATCAGGTTAGCTTCAACAAATACTGTTTGTAGATTTCTGGCAGGTGCTCTTTTCATGGAAGATTAAGGCGGTCAGTCTCAGGTGAAGCTGAGCACGTTTTGTTATGCCTTTGAAAGATGGAAAAAATGGTTCAAAGAGGGCGAGTGAGAATTTTATAACAGGCTAATGATAACATATTTCTTTTATGTCTCATGACGGGTGAAGTTTTGTCTCTTGTTAAGTAAATTCTTCAAGAAAACAAATTTGCCATCCAGAAAACCTTGTCGTTACCACGGGTCAAAGTTATAATAAAAGATGAAATATGCAGACGAAAGAATTGAGTGGATTCAAGGATTTTTTCCCCTTCAAAGGCACAAATTGAATTCTTCAAACCGTTTTAAATAGGTTTTTATCCCCTTATAAAACCGCTAATGTGTTGCAAAGATGTAATATGTTTTTAGTTCCTACCAACATGACAAGCTGGATTCCTAGTTGTGATCATACATCTACTTACTGTTTACTCTTTTCTTGAAGATTCCTTGTTTACCTTGAAGAACCCTTGTTGTTGTTGTACTAAATCTTATTGGTTCAGACCAATCAAACGTTAGTTCTTAAGTTGTGCCAATTCTAGATGGTGTGGAGCCCCAGGCCGAATGAAATTTGCGGGGATCTATGACGTGTTGCGATGTAAAGTGACGTCGAGGAGCGTATGGTCTTGTGCCACTGTATTTCCTCAAGCGAATCTACTTTCCAATCTTTCTACTGCTAACCAGCAACCTACAATTTGGACACAGTATAAATATAGTGACATTTTCAATTTTTCGATGATTAATATTAGGTCCAAAAATACGAGGTAAAAGCCTTTTCTTTAGGGGAAACGTACTTAAAATTCAACTATGAAATCGATTCTAAAAACTGACGGACTGACACACGTACCCACTACAAGTACACGATTATTTCCTCCTAACGTTTCTGGTAGTATGATAGTGTAAGAAATCGTGTAGGCACAAACTTTGTATTCGCCGATTATATAACGTAACATCCACCAAACTGCCACGAGATATGTGATATTGTACTTCATCCTCCAACGTTTCCTGATCGATACATTTACTGTAAAACAAGCAGTATCAAAAACCGTGATAATGGAAATATAGGACGTATACATATTAAAAAGATAGATACATATAGACACATAGAAAGCATATTAATATATTGAAAAGGAAGAAGAACGGTGAAATTGTTAGACGGAATAAGTACTCTGTATTTGAGCAGAAATATAGGATTAAAGCAAAAGGAAGTAATCTGGCCCACCAAATGAATGAGCTGCTTCGTGATAATGAGTCAATTCCTGCTTTGTTGACCAAAGGCAGAACTGTCTTTTTCCAAAAAGACATTTCTAAGGGAAACGACCTAGGAAACTTTAGGCCAATTTCCTGTCTACCACTAATGTGGAAGCTAATGACAAGTATTATCTCTGATAATACTTATAAATACCTGGAAGAGAATGAGATGCTCTCTGACGAGCAAAAAGGTTGCAGAAGGAGAAGTAGGGGTACTAAAGACCAACTCATCATTGATAAAGCCATCACAAAGGAGTCTAAGAGAAGGCACAAAAATCTGACAATGGCGTGTATCGATTACAAAAAAGCGTATGATATGATCCCCCACTCCCAGATAGTTGAATGTCTAAAACTGGTAAATGTATCCAAAAACATCATAAAGTTTATTACTGAGTCCATGGAAAAATGGAAGACAGTTTTAACAGCATATGGTGAAAAGTTATGTGAAGTTAACATCATGCGAGGTATATTCCAAGAGGATAGTCTGTCTCCCTTGTTGTTCGTAATTTGCATGATTTCTCTCTCCAGTATACTATAAGATATTGGGATGGAATTCGGATTTAAAAAGTGTAGTGTTCTGGTGTTGAAAAGAGGAAAAGTGATTAAAAGTGAGGGCTTAAGATTGACTGATGGCAACATTATAAAAGAAGTCGACCGGCATGGTTACAAATACCTTGGTATAATTGAGTCGGATAAGATTAAGGAGGATATACTTAAAGAATCTTTCGGAAAAGAGTACCTTAGGAGGGTTATACTTATTTTGAAATCAAAATTGCACGGGCGAAATAAGGTAACAGCAATCAACACCTGGGCAGTATTACTAATCCGATACGGTGCAGGAATCATTAATTGGACGAAAAACGAACTAGAAAAGGTTGATATGAGAACAAGAAAATTAATGACCATGCACAAAAGTCTAAATCCAAAAAGTGACGTTGCAAGGTTGTATGTAAAGAGGAAAGAAGGTGGAAGAGGATTGATTAGTGTCGAGAAATGCGTAAGAGCCGAAGAAAATAATTTGGCATGGTACGTTTTAAATAGTAGAGAGGAGATGCTGCAGATGGTTAAAAATCTAGGTCTTTTGAAAACAGAGGAATGTAAGGACCCAGAAGCTTTTAAGAGAGAGGGAAAGGTTGAGATGATAAGAGAGTGGAAAGAAAAAAGATTGCATGGACAATTCTTAGAAGACAATGGAGCCGTTAATTGGGATAAGACTTGGGGGTGGTTGAATAAGGGCGACTTGAAAAGTACCACTGAGGCGTTGATTTATAGTGCTTAGGAGCAATCACTAAGAACAAACTATTTGAAATACAATATTGAAAAAACAGCAGAGGCAGGATGTGTTTCGAGAGGGGCGAGAGTGTCAGCCATGTCGTAAGTGAGTGTTCCAAGTTAGCACAAAGAGAATATATAAGGTGTCATGATAATGTGGCAAGATTTGTCCATTGGGCAATGTGTTGTACGGCAGGCCTAGAAGGGGCGAACGAGTGGTACAACCATAAGCCAGATGGTTGTAGAGAAAATGAAGAACGCAAACTGTTATGGGACATGATGATACAATGCGACCAACACATCGAAGCTAGAAAGCCTGATATTGTGATGATAAATAAAAGAACAAAAGAAGCTGAAATAATAGACATCGCAATTCCTGGGGACAAAAGGGTAAATGTGAAGGAAACGGAAAAGATTGAGAAATACCAACCACTGAAGGATGAAATTGCACGGTTATGGAATCTAAAGAAGGTTAAAGTGATTCCTGTTGTTATAGGTGCGTTGGGAATGGTTAGTGGGAAGCTAGAATCACATTTGCAGGATTGCGATGAAAATATCAAAATGGAAGTTGTACAAAAAACAGCATTGTTANCATGATGATACAATGCGACCAACACATCGAAGCTAGAAAGCCTGATATTGTGATGATAAATAAAAGAACAAAAGAAGCTGAAATAATAGACATCGCAATTCCTGGGGACAAAAGGGTAAATGTGAAGGAAACGGAAAAGATTGAGAAATACCAACCACTGAAGGATGAAATTGCACGGTTATGGAATCTAAAGAAGGTTAAAGCGATTCCTGTTGTTATAGGTGCGTTGGGAATGGTTAGTGGGAAGCTAGAATCACATTTGCAGGATTGCGATGAAAATATCAAAATGGAAGTTGTACAAAAAACAGCATTGTTAGGATCAGTACGTATCCTAAGAAAGGTACTGTCGTCGTAAGACACTGGAAAAGTAAACTTGAAACCTCTGATGCCTTGTTGCAACCTGCTTTCAAGTTAATTTACCGACATCCAGAACTAAAGTCGAGAAGTGAAACATTGAACATAATAATAACGATAACAATAATAATACTACATTCCTAAACTAATCCATTGGAAATTATGTGAGAAATATGGTCTTGAAAGGAAGGAGAAAACACTACCCTAAGGGAGTAGTTGAAAATGGTGACATGAAATTGATTTGGGATGTTAACATACAGTGTGATAATGTCATTGAGGCCAGAAGACCTGATCTAACTGTGGTTAATAAGAAAGGCAAGTCTTGTATCGTTATTGATGTTGCTATACCAGGAGATTGTAGGGTACATGATAAGGAATAGGAAAAGATTGAAAAATATCAAAAACTGAAAATTGAATTAAAAAGACTTTGGTCACTGAAGAATGCTCGTGTTGTACCAATTGTTGCTGGAGCTTTAGGGTGTGTAAGCAAAAATTTCAAGCGATGGACTGACATGATAAATATTGAGTTAGACATTGGTATAATACGAAAGACAGCCTTATTAGGAACAGCTAGGATTCTTAGAAAAGTTTTACAAATGTAAGGAGAAAGGAAGTTGCTAGTTGTGGCTAGCCCAAGAGGAATAAAGCGGCGTTAAATACAGCCTGTTCAAATGCTATAAACTAAGATAATAATAATAATAATAATGATAATAATAATAATAATATTAATAATAATCTTATGTGATGCTTCAATTTACATAAATATCGCATACCCTTTGGTGTGATGCATGCACCCAGCTCACACTTATCGGGCTGGTAGTCGGATGGGTTTGCTGTGGTTTCTACCCATGAGTCCTTTTTGGGCTCGTATTGGTCTGCCACTTAATAATAAACAAAGTTCATGTCCAGCATGACAGCCCGCACAGGGAGATGGTATTCACCTGCCGGACGAGAAAACTTAACCCCGGCTACCGACCAGTAGCTTTAGAGGTTAAGCACCTTCCTCAATATGTTGGTAGTTCCAATGATGGTAGATGTTTGGAGTCCA
>RDPX01000323.1:504188-524311 GCA_003991215.1 Morbakka virulenta
AGTAGTTGTTGGTGCGTTAGGCTGTGTAGGCAAAAGATTTAATAGCTGGATGGAAATGTTAGGTCTTGAAGTAAATGTTGGAATTGGGCAAAAAACAGCCTTATTGGGATCGGCGAGGATAAGTAGAAAAGTAATGGACATTTGAAAGAACCCTCTTGGCCCTTGGCCACTAGTTGTGGCTCGCCCAAGAGGAAAATACTCGGCAATACGAACAGCCTGTGCGAAAGCTTTAAAACAGATAATAATACTAATGCTAATACTAATACTAATACTAATACTAATACTAATACTAATACTAATACTAATACTAATACTAATACTAATACTAATACTAATACTAATACTAATACTAATACTAATACTAATACTAATACTAATACTAATACTAATACTAATACTAATACTAATACTAATAATAATACTACTAATAATAATATAGCAATTCAAAGAAATTTTGTATATAAAAATAATAATGCCTCAAACTGGAAATTAAGCGACTCTGGAATCTGAGCAAAGTTATAGGGGTACCAATTGTTGTTGGAACACTAGGTCGTATTTCAAAGATGTTTCCAAGCTTTATAAAGGATATTGAAATTGAGCTAGAGGCATATCCTGTTCAAGAAACTGCTATACTAGGGACAGCTAGAATAATAAGAAAAGTATTAGAATGCTAAAATGTGAGGGAAATTGTGAGAAACCTTTGGTTATTGGTAATAACCAGCTTTCTTATTAGAGGCGGTATAATAATAATAATAATAATAATAATAGTTTACCCTATTGTGACAGGAGCTCTGGGATGTGTGACAAAAGGATTTGAGAAGGGTTGGAAAGCTTGAGATTTACTGTAACTTGGGAGTACTTGAAAAGACTGCGTTATTAGGAACTGCGAGGATTTTGCGGAAAGTACTGGAGTTTTGAGGGGAAAAAGGAAATGCTGTTAGCCCATGCTCATTTGTTATGATTCACCTATCAACATAGAAATGCGGCGATAACAACAGTCAGACACACATTGTAAAAATAAAATAATAGCTTACCCTTATCGGGCTGGGAGTCGAAGGGGTTTGTTAAGGTTTCTACCCCTGAGTCCCCCATTAGCTCCTATTGCTTCACCACTCAATAATAATAATAATAATAATAACATTTGTGGATACTCCCCTTATTTTTTCTTCTAGTATACACTATACAGAATACAGAATATGTTTATAGTACTCAGACTACATAACATAGTTTGGAGTACATTCAAATGAAGTGCATTCAAGTACGTTACATTTAAAAGGTAAACAAAATATGTTTTACACATTTAAATACAAATATACATACAAATACGAAAACGAATCAGCATAGCCAAAAGCGCAACAATCTCTTTAACAAACATCTGGAAAGACAGTTGTATATCTTTAAATACTAAAAAGAGGTTGTTATCCTCCCTAATCTTTTCCATTGCTATGAATGAATCCGAGTAATGAAAAAGAGCGATTCGAAAAGGAGTGAGGCTTTTGAACAATGGTGTTTCCGTAGATTGTTGAGAATAAGTTGGACAGAACGAAAAACAAATGCTTGGATTCTTAACAAAATAAAATCTAAAACTCGCCTCTTAACGATGATTAATAAAAGAAAAATGACCTTTTTCGGTAAGATATGCAGACATGATTGGATTGATAGAGACCTCATGTTAGGGTCTCTGTGTTTGGTAACCGTGGAAGAGATCGGCCTAAAACACGCTATAGTGACAATATTATTGACTTAGGTGGTGGTAAATCAATAATTGAATTGTATAGGATGGCGCAGGATAGATTAGCATGGCAAAATTTGGTGAAGGGCCACGGCAGGTCTAATAGTGACCTACCCGTTCCTTGATGATGATCTTCTTCTTTGTCTTTCGGCTGCTCCCATCGGGGGTCACCACGGCATATCAAATTCCTCCACTTGGTGCGGTCAGCAGCATCCTCTCTTCTAACTCCTTTTGCCCTCATGTCCTCTTCAACCGCGTCCATATACCGTCTCCCTTATATACCGTTCCTTGATGATGATGTTCTCTGCAAAAAATCCATATACCGTCTCCTTTATGGGTCTTTCATTGATGCTACCCCTGGTAAACAGTGGGCTTATTTTTGTCTTTCACAGATATCCACCTATGAAAGACCTGAAAGGAAGCAGCAGATCTAGAAAAGGTGGGACAGAAAGCACGCAAGACACCACAAAATGCAAGACATACGGATCGCCCCTCCAGGGCCCTCCGTAGGAAGGTCCTTCCTCTTGGGTTGGTCATCAGCCAAGGCTCAAGCATCTCAAGACCCTTGTCCTGCATGGTTGGGCCCTACAGCCGAAGACCTGACCAAGGAGAGACCAGAGCTCTACACTTGATATTAACCAAAAGGCCGAGAATCGATACCGTCTCCCTTATACACCGTTCCTTGATGATGATCTTCTTTCACTTTCGGCTGCTCCCTTTTAGGGGTCGCCACAGCGGATCAATCTCCTCCACCTTACACGGTCCATTGCATCCTCCACTCTCAATCCTTTTTCTTTCAATTCCTCATTGATAGCATCCATGTATCTCCTTTTCGGTCTGCCTCTCTTCCTCCTTCCTCGGACATTCATATCCAGCATTTTCCTTCCGACGTAATTTTCTTTTCTCCTCATGACACGCTTGAACCACCGGAGTCTCTGCTCTCTTTGCCTCTCTCCCAGCTTCCGTACGAGTGCTGTGCCTCTTATTCTCTCATTCCAAATCCTGTCCAGCCGAGTGACACCAAGTGACCATCGGAGCATTTTTAGCTCAGCAGCCGATATCTTTCTGTCGCATATGACTCCTGTAACCTTTCGCCATCCATTCCACCCTGCCTACGCACGCCTTTTCACCTCTCTGTCACAGTTTGCATTACTCTGTACAGTGGACCCAATCCTTGCTGATGATGTTCTCTGCAAAAAAAAGTTATTGAAAAGAAAAACAAGGCCCCTTGATCAATAGGACTGGTACCAAGTAGGGGTTTCCTATCAGTTATGACGTCAGGCCTTTGTCACTGTAGTGAAAAGTCCCGTATCTTTCTATTGTTATCAATGAACACTTCTTGAAGTTAAGATGGTGGATATTTTTGACATCATGTTTAAATCTTTAGCCAATTATTGTGTAGAAAAAAATAGTTGCAGTTATTTTAATTCGACAAGAATACAACACAGTTGCTTGTTTCAGCAAGCACATTAGAATATACTATGAACACGAGAGTAAAAAACGATAAATGTTGAAGTAAACTCTCGCGTGCGTTCGAGGTTGTGTTGATTTACTTCAGGACGCTTGATATTGTGCTAACGAAACCGGTTTTCATGCTACACCTGCCGATTTGGAGTAAAAAGAACAGTTGAAATGGAAGGTAAGCTTACATTATTGACATAAGTTCTTGTTATATTGCGTATTTGAGTTTAAAATGTATTTTTCTGGCGTTTTCATTCAATGACCTAAACCTCTTTTTCATTTCAGAAATCCGGTCATGGTTCGAAGTGCCTGCTATAGCACATTACTGTTATCTCTTTCGAGCAGCATTTGATCTGACTGAGTTTGAAATTGAGGTAAGAGCACTCTTTACGGTAATACTTAAGCCTTACTTTTTCATATGGGTTGAAAAATAGGAAAGACATGATATCACATCACCCATTTTGGCAAATTTGGGCTTGAACAACACAATCAGCACTCAACGCGTGGTTACTACTACTTTAGTTACTATTCAGATCTTTGGCTTATTATTTTATTATTATGATTATTATGTCGGAGGATAATTTCTTGTACANGTCCATTGCATCCTCCACTCTCAATCCTTTTTCTTTCAATTCCTCATTGATAGCATCCATGTATCTCCTTTTCGGTCTGCCTCTCTTCCTCCTTCCTCGGACATTCATATCCAGCATTTTCCTTCCGACGTAATTTTCTTCTCTCCTCATGACACGCTTGAACCACCGGAGTCTCTGCTCTCTTTGCCTCTCTCCCAGCTTCCGTACGAGTGCTGTGCCTCTTATTCTCTCATTCCAAATCCTGTCCAGCCGAGTGACACCAAGTGACCATCGGAGCATTTTTAGCTCAGCAGCCGATATCTTTCTGTCGCATATGACTCCTGTAACCTTTCGCCATCCATTCCACCCTGCCTACGCACGCCTTTTCACCTCTCTGTCACAGTTTGCATTACTCTGTACAGTGGACCCAATCCTTGCTGATGATGTTCTCTGCAAAAAAAAGTTATTGAAAAGAAAAACAAGGCCCCTTGATCAATAGGACTGGTACCAAGTAGGGGTTTCCTATCAGTTATGACGTCAGGCCTTTGTCACTGTAGTGAAAAGTCCCGTATCTTTCTATTGTTATCAATGAACACTTCTTGAAGTTAAGATGGTGGATATTTTTGACATCATGTTTAAATCTTTAGCCAATTATTGTGTAGAAAAAAATAGTTGCAGTTATTTTAATTCGACAAGAATACAACACAGTTGCTTGTTTCAGCAAGCACATTAGAATATACTATGAACACGAGAGTAAAAAACGATAAATGTTGAAGTAAACTCTCGCGTGCGTTCGAGGTTGTGTTGATTTACTTCAGGACGCTTGATATTGTGCTAACGAAACCGGTTTTCATGCTACACCTGCCGATTTGGAGTAAAAAGAACAGTTGAAATGGAAGGTAAGCTTACATTATTGACATAAGTTCTTGTTATATTGCGTATTTGAGTTTAAAATGTATTTTTCTGGCGTTTTCATTCAATGACCTAAACCTCTTTTTCATTTCAGAAATCCGGTCATGGTTCGAAGTGCCTGCTATAGCACATTACTGTTATCTCTTTCGAGCAGCATTTGATCTGACTGAGTTTGAAATTGAGGTAAGAGCACTCTTTACGGTAATACTTAAGCCTTACTTTTTCATATGGGTTGAAAAATAGGAAAGACATGATATCACATCACCCATTTTGGCAAATTTGGGCTTGAACAACACAATCAGCACTCAACGCGTGGTTACTACTACTTTAGTTACTATTCAGATCTTTGGCTTATTATTTTATTATTATGATTATTATGTCGGAGGATAATTTCTTGTACATAGATGATGCAATCACTGCGTGCAAGATGATGATAATCACACAGGGGAAATTCATGCTGGCCAGCATAGATTGGAGCATTTCTTTAAAAATAATGGAATGACGTATTAAAAAGTGTTTATAGTTGTAATAATTTGTTTTTAATTTATTAAAACCTAGAAAAGCTGTATTTTAAGATATGCTTACCATGGGTTTTGGTCCAACCTTTTGTTGTGATTTTTTTTTTCTGAAACAATCGTGGTAGTAATCGTTGACATTGATGGTATAATCTGAGTAAAACAGTTTTAATCTATTTGATCACTATTACAGCACTGATTGTTAGTATTATTGACAGTTAAGTTTTGCAGAAGATGTCATATCAATGTCAGTATTGTGTCATTAATGATCTCACTTCATCCATTTTGGCATCTTGGGCTTGAACAATGCAATCAGCACTCTACGCGTGGTTACGGTTGTATTATGACCCTGTTATTGTCAGTGTCTATCATTATAATTTTATATAACAATCTTTGTATTTGTTTAGGATTTGGTCTCTAGTTAAAGGTGTACTTCCATTTGTTTCGATGTGAAATTTAAGGAAACCAAATTCAAATTTCTACATGTTGGCAAGCCAAGGAGAACAGGACCATTGGTTTGTGATGTAAAAATCAGCAGTAGTAAATTTGTCATTGTGCTTGATACCAAAGGTGCAAGTTCCATACTGTCTGACTTGAGTGCCTCCATAGGCAATTATTTGCGCTTTTGATGGCTTGATCTGGCAACATTTAGGGTTATTGGTGGCAGCCAATAATTTTGTGTAAATGCCAATGGGCATGACATTTCCTTCTGTCCCAGTGTCTACTTTGTAGTCAAGTGACTCCTGGCACTTAGAAGTGACTATTCTCGAAGTCACAAATGCCTGTGGTGCAGTAGGAACCAGTTGACATCTACCATAAAACATTAAAGGAACTGATACAACAATGTGGGTATGCTGCAGAGGTACAGATGACTCTTCTTGTTGACTTCTTTACTTTTGGATTTCATTCAAAAACTGCTCAAGTGACATTACTAAAAGAATGGAAAGATTGTTATATAAAATTATAATGGTAAACATTGACAATAACAGGGTCATAATACAACAGTTACTACTAGCTTAGTTACTATTCAAATATCTTTGGCTTATTATTTTATTATTATTATTATTATTATTATTATTATTATGTCGGAGGACAATTTCTTGTACATAGATGATTCAATCACTGTGTGCAAGATGATGATAATCACACAGGGGAAATTCATGCTGGCCAGCGTAGATTGGAGCATTTCTTAAAAAAAAAATAGAATGACATGTTTAAAAGTGTTTATAGTTTTTGTAATAATTGTTTTTAATTTATTGAAACCTAGAAAAGCTGTATTTTAAAATATGCTGATCATGGGTTTTGGTGCCACCTTTCTTGTGATTTTTTTTTCTGAAACAGTCGTGGTAGTAATCGTTGACATTGATGGTATAATCTGAGTAAAACAGTTTTAATCTATTTGATCACTATTACATCACTGATTGTTAGTATTATTGACAGTTAAATTATGCAGATGTCATATCAATGTCAGTATTGTGTCATTAATAAGGGTGGTATTTAACCAACCATTACAAGTAATATAGAAGTGTAATTTAGGGTTTTATTAAGAACTTAAAACCATACTTGGGCTTTTCTCTGATATAATATCAGTTACACCATATTTGATTTTTAATGTGGGTTTTAAACCAAACAACATAATCAAACAAGACAAATTTCTTTTAGTAGTGGGCACCTTTTTAAGGAGATGAGGTACCAACCAGAGAGCTTTTTCTTCTTCTTTAAAACTAAACAAGGCCAGGAGCCAAGTCAGTACAGAGCATTTCTTTTCTTTTTGTTCCATTTTTATTTTTCATTTATTGCTTTCATCCCTTGCAATTGGATTGCTGAAAACACACAACAACTCAGCACTATGTCAGTTTAAATAGAGAAATTAATTGGGCACAATATTTTTGGTTTGAACAGGAAACTTCTTGCATGGTAAGCAGTTGATTATAGCACTTGATCATTATTGCTTTAAAAAGAAACTCAATGAATGATAATTGTTCAAAGGATTTGAAAAGACAAAGCCCTGTGACTATGGACTGACCTTATTTACGTACCATTCATTTATATTCTTCTTCCATTCATCAATGGGTTTGACTTTCCGTTGCAGCCTTTATTGATTTTTGCCACTTAAGTCTGTTGTACAGATTGTGATGAAGCTTCCAGGTGCAAAGATTAGTCTTGATGACATCTTGCCACCTTTTTTGTGGCATTCTTCCACCCAGTGAACCATTGACTTGGCAATTCTGGATCTTGCCAATCCACCTTTCACTGCACTTAGTGTAGCCATACCATCATAGTTGACAACTCCTCATTAATGACTTGAGCGTTGGTATATACAGTTTGCTACTGAGTGAGTAGAAAAGACAAACTAGGCCTGTTGCTGGTAAGACCTTGTTTAGAATTGCACAAACTACATTAAGGTAAGATATAGATGCCATGGGTCATATATTGTAATAATACCTATTACTGCAGACAAATATCCAAATAAAGCCCAATTTCTTAAAAATACACCCAGCCAAGTCAATGAGATATGGCCCCAATTCTATATAAAAGTAAAAGAAGGATCCTTGAGCCTTTTTAATGACTGTCATCCTACATAACTGGCCACCCACTCATTAAAAACATTTTAAAGCAATTTAAAGAGGTATCCAAAAACAATTTTGTGTATTGTTCAACATTACAAACAAAAAGTCATTTCCAATGCCATTTCCCAATTATGATCAAATCAGTCACAAAGACAAAAGCTGTACTCTTCAGGAAATAGGAGTATTAGGCCCAATAAGGCCTGTCCAGATATACAATCAGCACAGTTATTCATTTTCTTTTAAACCTTACCAATTACTGATAGGAGACTAATGGGGTAATGTGTCTTAGACAAAAATCTTTGTGTGCTTTTTAAGAGTTGCACTACATATTATAACTTCCAACACATGGTAGGTCCAAGGTTTCTTTCAATTATCTAGAGATAAAATTAGTAAGGTAGCAATAAAGTTTCATGCAAAAAATTAGAAAATTAAGTGTGAGAAGTATTACTTGTACAATATACACAATAGTTTTTGTAGCTGGTCTTTGTTTGGGATATAAAGACTATTTACAAAGATCTAAAAGCAATTAAAAGGGAGTTACAATTTGAGATTGATAATGAAAAAGTATTTTGAGCTTTGAAGTGCACTTAAGTAATAAGGTGATATCAAATTTGTTTTAAAACCAGTTAAATAGGAGACTTGTTTGAAAAATCATTTAATTGTGGACCTATGACATTATATACATAATGAGAAACAATATTGACAGCCTAGGGCATTGGAAAAGTGAAACTGATTCTGTTCACTAGTTGATATATTGTTTGGTGATGAGATGTTCAGTATTTTGATTCATGTTTTTGGTTTTCATCAGGTTTTAAACACACACATATGTGTATATTTATGAATTTGTATGCATTATGCATGTTCCCTTTAGAGATGCACTTTGACCATTTTCTGGACTTGCTTTGTTATTATTATTATTATTATTACTATTATTATTACAGTTAAACTCACTTATATGAGAACCTATAAAATGACCACTCTTAAAAATTGTTGTCATTTAGCCCACCAAGCTAATTTTTATGTACATAACAATTACTATATAAAGTGACCATCTGTGTAAGGTGACCACTTTTATGTGTCCCTAAAAGTGATTCTGTGTCTGACTTCTGTTTGATCTAAAATGCCTATAATGAGATTCACTAAAACTTTCTACGTAAATTCCATGCTTAATACCATCTGCCAGGGGATATCTCATGAAAAATTCTTAGTCTTTATAAAGCCTTTGAAACTTGTATTCCTTAAGGAAATTTATAGATCAGAATCCCATTTCACTGTTCTACAGGTGATTGACCTAGCCATTTGCCATTTACTATTCAAGTTGCTTTAATACATTCATTCAATTTGTTAAGCTCGGACAGTTTAGTCAGTTTTGTCTTTTCTCTCCTTGATGTCCATGACCAGCTGCTTAATCTTCTCGACTAGTTTCATTTGCTGCTGATGTGTTATCACGATTGGGTAATGAGAATGCTTGCTTCTTTCTTATTTTGTTACATCAGGTGTTGCCAAGAGTTAGGGTCCATTGTTAGAGTGGGTTAGTGTATTGCTTTTGGATTAATTAAACCTTCTATTTCTTCTTTGCTTCAGTTTAAGCATAACATTTTTATCAGTGGTGAGTGTGTAGTCAAATTGGGGAATATTTTGGTTGTTATTTGGAGTTTGGTGGAAGTAACTAAAGGCACAAGTCAACTAATAGCTAAGAATTCTATCAACAATTACAGACACCACAGGAACTACTCATCTTTGTATTAGTGTAAACTCACTCAATTCACCTGCTCTGTATTTAATACAGTGTGAAATTGTCCATTATCATTATTGCTTTTAAGGTTTTTACCTTTTGTTGGTTCCATTCTTATGTAGTGTCATTTTTCATAACTTGCTGCAAAGAAAGGTTAAATTGACCCACACCCATTTTTCTTTTGGTTCAAATATGTTATTTTGCTACAAGATAACCAGTCTTTGGAAGAATGTATGGGTTTCCAAGAATCTAGTAGTAGTAGTAGTAGTAGTAGTAGTAGTAGTAGTAGTAGTAGTAGTAGTAGTNGTTTGGTGATGAGATGTTCAGTATTTTGATTCATGTTTTTGGTTTTCATCAGGTTTTAAACACACACATATGTGTATATTTATGAATTTGTATGCATTATGCATGTTCCCTTTAGAGATGCACTTTGACCATTTTCTGGACTTGCTTTGTTATTATTATTATTATTATTACTATTATTATTACAGTTAAACTCACTTATATGAGAACCTATAAAATGACCACTCTTAAAAATTGTTGTCATTTAGCCCACCAAGCTAATTTTTATGTACATAACAATTACTATATAAAGTGACCATCTGTGTAAGGTGACCACTTTTATGTGTCCCTAAAAGTGATTCTGTGTCTGACTTCTGTTTGATCTAAAATGCCTATAATGAGATTCACTAAAACTTTCTACGTAAATTCCATGCTTAATACCATCTGCCAGGGGATATCTCATGAAAAATTCTTAGTCTTTATAAAGCCTTTGAAACTTGTATTCCTTAAGGAAATTTATAGATCAGAATCCCATTTCACTGTTCTACAGGTGATTGACCTAGCCATTTGCCATTTACTATTCAAGTTGCTTTAATACATTCATTCAATTTGTTAAGCTCGGACAGTTTAGTCAGTTTTGTCTTTTCTCTCCTTGATGTCCATGACCAGCTGCTTAATCTTCTCGACTAGTTTCATTTGCTGCTGATGTGTTATCACGATTGGGTAATGAGAATGCTTGCTTCTTTCTTATTTTGTTACATCAGGTGTTGCCAAGAGTTAGGGTCCATTGTTAGAGTGGGTTAGTGTATTGCTTTTGGATTAATTAAACCTTCTATTTCTTCTTTGCTTCAGTTTAAGCATAACATTTTTATCAGTGGTGAGTGTGTAGTCAAATTGGGGAATATTTTGGTTGTTATTTGGAGTTTGGTGGAAGTAACTAAAGGCACAAGTCAACTAATAGCTAAGAATTCTATCAACAATTACAGACACCACAGGAACTACTCATCTTTGTATTAGTGTAAACTCACTCAATTCACCTGCTCTGTATTTAATACAGTGTGAAATTGTCCATTATCATTATTGCTTTTAAGGTTTTTACCTTTTGTTGGTTCCATTCTTATGTAGTGTCATTTTTCATAACTTGCTGCAAAGAAAGGTTAAATTGACCCACACCCATTTTTCTTTTGGTTCAAATATGTTATTTTGCTACAAGATAACCAGTCTTTGGAAGAATGTATGGGTTTCCAAGAATCTAGTAGTAGTAGTAGTAGTAGTAGTAGTAGTAGTAGTAGTAGTAGTAGTAGTAGTTTCACTGCCAGTTGTAAGTAAATGGTATAAAACTAGTTTTAAATCATTTTATGGCCTTCTGAAAGAGCTTCCCCAAGCAGGAAACTTTGGAAATTCACAAAAGAAAGAGCCATTGGTTGGCATCAGGGAAGAGCATTCAGCCAAGAAATTCCTCACTGTTGAATCCAAGTCCCTGTAAAGGGCACCATCTGAGCCTCAGTTTCTGGGGGAAAATGACATCAGAACAAAAAAAAAGTTATCATAAATTGTGGATTTTTGTGAGGCTGTGGATCATTTTCAGTAACACTTTTTCACATCTTCAATATAACTTTCTTCATTTACTTTGCATCCAAGACAGCAAAGCACGATAACCCTAAACACAACTACCTTATTGTTGTATGGCAAACACTGAGTGTGGATGGATGTCTTCATCAATCAAAGGAAAGTTAAAGAAGTTAAAAATTTTGTGTTCCCTAGCAGTTTTACCAACAGCACCAGTGATCTTGACGATGAATTAGAATACAGAATGGGAAAGAAAGCAACTACATTTGAGCAGTTGGACAAAATCTTGAATGTGATATTTATGCTGCTCCAAATTGAATTTTAACAACTTAAGGTCATGTCTTTATAGGCATACCAAATGATGCTTCAAAATGAAGACCTGAAGTTTGACTCATAGTCCTTGGATCTGTTGGATGCCAACCTAGCTAGCTACCTACTTACATACCAACCTACATACCTACCAACCTACCTACATACATACATACCAACCTACCTACATACATACCTACATACCTATCCAAATATATATCTACCTGCCTACCCACCCACTAACCTATGTACCTACCTATGTACCTACTCACCTACCTATGTACCTATCTATCTACCTACCTACCTACCTAAGACCATGCAAGAATTAAAATCAACTTGATACCTTTGAGGCAGACAGCCAGTGTAAGTTCTTAGGCATCAGGTACATTGACTTATCATATATCTGATGTCTGCCTACATTTTGCAGTAAATTATGTACTGCTTTTTTATATATCTCACTAAGTATTATGTTCAGAGATGTTAATGATCATGGTCAACGACTGTAGTCAGTGGTTTGCCATCATTAGTAAGTTGTTTCTGTGGTTTTCTCTATGGTGGATAAAAAGAAAACACCATTATCTGTGTTTGAGTTCCCCAGGGTTCAAAAGATAATGCTACCATTTTCTGCATTCCTAGATTTATTTCTCTGGAGGAAGACAACTTGTTCTGGTATGTTGGGGACATGGTCAGAGATACTGTTAGTCAGACATATGCAACAAAAAATGCTTCAGATTCCAATTAATAGTTGGGTCTGCCTCAGAAGTGTTAGTTAACATTTTGGTTCTAAACCTGAAGCTCCATAGTTTTTGTCAATGATCTGAACCAGCTGTCAAAATGAAAGTGCTATGATATATTGACAAACTGTAAAGAAATAAGAAAAATTCATCATGTTGTGTTGTTGTTGATATGATTTTATAGGGTTTCAGCAAATATAGTTACCTATGTTATATTTAGAATGAAGATGAGTCTGGATGTGCCAAGGGTTTACGGGCTTATTTGGTATGGCCTTGTCATAGGTATGGATGCTACTGAGTGGTCTAAAAACCCTGTTTTTGAATATTCAGGATCATGTACACAAACCAACATCATCATCATCAATGGATTGGTCGTGTTTGACCCGCTGTGGCCCTCTGCACCATGTTTCTCCACTTCTCTCGGTCCTGAGCCATCCTCGCAGCATCCACCATAGAAATTCCACAAATCTTCCTCATAGAGTCTGAGTAGCTTGTCTTGAGTCAGCCTTTCCTCTAGGTATACCATCCCAGTGAGCAGTAGCTTAGTGAGGTGCTCGCGGCACAGGACGTGACCAATGAATGTCAATTTCCATTCGTTTATAATATCCATCAGCCTTCTTTTGCAGCCACTTCTTCGGATAACTTCTTCGTTTGTGATCTTTTCAACCCAGCTAATGCGGAGTAGTCTTCGGTAGCACCATCCAACATTCTGACCTGTAGCAAGCGATGGAAAACACCATTGAGTTCAATAGTCTCTTCTTTGTCTTCAGTGAGATGCTTCTATCTTTCCAGATGTTTGTTAGGGCTACTGTTGCATTATTAGCAATTCTGATTCTTCTTTTAATTTCAACGGAGTTGTCATAGTCGTTGGTGAAAGTTGCTCTGAGGTAGATGAATTTCTGGATGTTCTCTATTGGTTCTCCATTGATATCCGCTTTCTGCTTCTCATACATCATTTTTAGTAGGAGTATTAAATACTGCAGGAAGCCCATAACGTTCATGTTTCTCCAGAGGATGTTGTGGTCCACTGTGTCGAACGCCTTGCTATAATCGATGAAACAGAGATAGCTTCTTATTGTGCTCTCTGCACTTCTCAATCACCATTTTCAAATTAAGGATTTGATTTCTAGTCCCAGTTCCAGGCCTGTACCCAGCTTGTTCTTTAGCTATTTCGGTCTCCAATTTTTTTTTCCATTCTGTTTGCGATGATTCTCAAGAGGATTTTGCTATGAGAAATGAGTGTGATCATTCTGTTATTGTTGCAGTGCAGGGTGTCACCTTTTTTGGGATGGGGATGAAAATGGAGTTGACCCAGTCCTCTGGTCATTTTTTTCTCCTTCCATATTTTGGAGCACAGTTTGTGGAAGAAGCTAACAATGTGTTCACCCCTGCTCTTTATCATCTCAGCTGCTATTTCATCGTCTCCGGGACGTTTGTCATTCTTCATGCCATCTAATGGCTTCTCTAACTTCCTCAGCTATTGGTGGTGGTTCCTCTTCCAGATTTGTTCAATCAATTTGGGTGGAGTTGATGGTGTCATTTTTCTTGTACAGTTCGGAGCAGTATTCTTTCCATCTGTTACACACCCAAAGCTGTTGGAAGCAGGACAGTGGATTGCTGAGCAGGGCATATGTCAGTGCAACTGATAGCATCGGCCTGAGCAGCTCAAACGTCTGGCAGATGTATGGTACAACCAAACAAATGGCAGAGGTCAAACGCTCAGTAAGCGAGCACTGTGGCTGAGGAAAGGAATTTGGGGCCCCTACCTCTTTTATGATGGCATTGCCGTCACACACCCAGAACACCCTTTGCACATGAGTGATGTACAACCAAACCAACATAACAAACCAAAAAANACTTCTCAATCACCATTTTCAAATTAAGGATTTGATTTCTAGTCCCAGTTCCAGGCCTGTACCCAGCTTGTTCTTTAGCTATTTCGGTCTCCAATTTTTTTTTCCATTCTGTTTGCGATGATTCTCAAGAGGATTTTGCTATGAGAAATGAGTGTGATCATTCTGTTATTGTTGCAGTGCAGGGTGTCACCTTTTTTGGGATGGGGATGAAAATGGAGTTGACCCAGTCCTCTGGTCATTTTTTTCTCCTTCCATATTTTGGAGCACAGTTTGTGGAAGAAGCTAACAATGTGTTCACCCCTGCTCTTTATCATCTCAGCTGCTATTTCATCGTCTCCGGGACGTTTGTCATTCTTCATGCCATCTAATGGCTTCTCTAACTTCCTCAGCTATTGGTGGTGGTTCCTCTTCCAGATTTGTTCAATCAATTTGGGTGGAGTTGATGGTGTCATTTTTCTTGTACAGTTCGGAGCAGTATTCTTTCCATCTGTTACACACCCAAAGCTGTTGGAAGCAGGACAGTGGATTGCTGAGCAGGGCATATGTCAGTGCAACTGATAGCATCGGCCTGAGCAGCTCAAACGTCTGGCAGATGTATGGTACAACCAAACAAATGGCAGAGGTCAAACGCTCAGTAAGCGAGCACTGTGGCTGAGGAAAGGAATTTGGGGCCCCTACCTCTTTTATGATGGCATTGCCGTCACACACCCAGAACACCCTTTGCACATGAGTGATGTACAACCAAACCAACATAACAAACCAAAAAACCCTATTTGGAAAATCTTGGAAAATTGTATTTAGATACTTGACAACCAGCATTTGACTGCAAAAAGGTCCAAATTGATAGAGTATAACATCCAATCCTTGTAACACAAGGGACCAAAGATGGTAGGCCACACAGTAAGGAAGTATTGCTTGAGCCTAGTCTGTATTGTGTGAAGTCACCAACATGGCTGATGACACTATTCAGTATTCTCACTATGATTGTGCTATTTATGATGAACTGATGTGTATGATGACTCATTAAACTATTGGTCATGTTGTAATTTGGAGCAAAAGCTTGCTTTAGTATTGCTAAGAAAGGACTTACCAAGATATTACTTGCCCAATTCTGATTGTATTGTAGGCCATTGGCAGTAATGAATTCCCAGCCCTAACTTTTGTGCTTTAATAATCTGTTCTGTAAGTATGTATTGAAATGTTCTTTGTGTCTTGGCTAAAATTTTAATTTTTAAATAATCCTGGTTGAGCCTTGATACTACATGGGTAAACAAATATTGTTTTAAAATATGTTCCACAGACTCTGTTTTCAGTAGTAAAGCAAATAAGTTTTGAAAAAAAAAATAAAAAGGGTTTTCTGTAAACACTTACAAGAGAACATATTTTTCTTAGGACTTTGAAGATGCTTTAGTTGTTGATGGTTCTTCTGAGGGAACAAGCTTTATTCCAGACCTGTTGGCAAGACTTCTCAGAGGGTTGTATAGAACAAAAGATGTGACGTAAGTATTAAGAATTATTACTTCCATGTTTTTTAGTGGTTAGTATTTGTAGTAGTCATCAAGCCTATATTTTGTGATAGTATATGGTTCAACCATTACATTTGTGAGCCTGAGTTTTGTTTAATCTTATAATACAAAAATTAATGAGATGTTAATGGAAATCATTGGGTATCTTGTTTGGATAAGCTGGCCCTGGAATATAAGAAAATTGCCTTGCATGAATAGCTCACAAAAGTTAAACAGTACTGATTGAATACCACAGTAATTAAAGGAATGATTTTTAGGCATGAGCCACATTAATGCTGAGTCAACCAAGTTGACAACTAGAAGGACTGAATAATAATAAATATAAGGCATTGCTTTTTTAATTATTGCTGTGATATACTTAATAAACAGCTCTTGACATTTTGTCATAAATAGTGAGAGCTTTATTTTGTGTTTTTTTGTATTTTTTTTTCTTGAGCTTCAAAATGGGTGACAAACAAAACTACATTTACTCAAAAAGTTTTTTGCTTTTTAATAGTGAGTTTTTGGTTGCTTCATGCCGAATGGGACAATTTAGATGACCTGCCAAGCAGTTGTTATATTTCACTTGGTCTTCTTTGAATTAGCAGCAATTGAAGCCATTTGATGGGTGCTATTATATAAGCATGTACTGATAAAGTAGTACATCATTTTGCCATGTGAGAGCATCTCAGTAAGCCCCTCAGTTAGCACTTGATACAACCCCTCCCAATTGAAAGTTAACTTTATATATTTTATTGTATGATGAAATTGGCAAAGGAATACTTGGTTGGTAAAATAAAATTTGAGTATCAAGTGACTCACTGGTTTGAAATGGCTTTGGCATATTTGGCCAATTGGGATCAAATGTCAAGATAGCAGCTCCTCAATGTACCCAAATAAGCCACCAGAACTTAGTCTGTGTAAAGTCATTGCTTCCCTACAACAAGTACAATGGTTGCAATCCTCCTTAAAAGGTGGGAAAACAGTTGGGTAAAGTAAAGGGAAGGTAATAGAAAATGACAGGGACAGACATTGGGTATTTTTTTGTGCCTAAACATTATGCAAAGTATCTGTCAGCAGTGACCTTCATAACATAAGATGGTTATCCAAAGTGTAACTTGAAATTTCATTCACCTAGAGGAAGGCTAGAAGCCAGCAGTTATGAGTAATAGTTTGAGCCCAACCTTTAACTTAAACCTGTAATAAGTTTCATACATCTTTCAGTTCTGTCACAGAAATAAACTAGAACTCAGTGAGTTCTCAGTTTTAATGGGAGAATGTGGTACAGAACTGTTTCGGAAAGATGTGATAAACAGGGAACCTATCACATGGTAATCTGTTGGTTTGCCAGGTGGTCACTGTGGTAATAAAAGGCTGTCAGCAAGTCATACATTAGTACCAGGATTTGTGTAAACTTAAGTAGATAATTACATATCTTTAGTTGGTCAGTAAAAGTTCTTTGGTGGGGGAGGAGGGTTGCATCATTCTGTAAGAGTTTCATAGTTGATTACAAAAGGATAGATTTTTCAATTGTGCAGTAGCAGACCTGGTTGTAATTGGTGACACTGAACATCTGTTAGAAATTCTGAATGAAAATGCTATCTTCTTTGCAAATAAAGAATTTGACAAACAAGAGGGGGAAAGTGTTTATAATCTAGACAGTGTGGCCTTTTTGCTTATATAGCACACCAAATCTTGTGTTTTGTTTTACATTTGCCCATCAATAGAAGAATTAAGGTACTGTGTGGTTGTTATTTGTGAAAGTCTGTTCAAGGGTTTGCGTGAAACAGTGGTAAATATAAGAATATTTATTACATTCATGGTCTTATTACATTCATGATTTTATGCACTAAAATTGCCAATTTGTTGTAAGAAAGGTGTGTAATTAGATTTGGAATTGGCTGCCCTCATACTCTTGTGTAGATAAAGAATAGGTAGGTAAACAGTGCTTTGTTTACTTTTGGTTTTTCTGTTGTCTTTCAGGTCACAGAACTATGAGCGTTATTTAAATGACCTACTTGACTACCACTATGTTTGCTTAGAAAAGAAGGACAATCCAGTTAAAGACACTCCTTTTAAGTAAGTACTATACTTTGTAGTTTTTGGGTGGGCCTTGTTGTTGTTTTGTGCACCAGGTGGTAATTTCTCCCTTTGTGAGGCTGGAAGATTTCTTGACTCCTCTGCTAGTAAGACTGATCCGCAGGAGCAGTGAAGAAAAGGAAAACCAGTTTACAATATAAGGAGTGAAATTCACACCTATCTATTTCAAAAGACACACACAAAAAAAACAACAAATGAGTGTAAAGGAGATATAAAAAAATGAGTATTTAATAGTGTCTGTAAGGAGTTGATTTTGAAATGAAACCATTTGGTACCAATGAGGTCTACGCAAAGTATTTGATGTATCAAACTAAGGCTGCTAAGGACATATTAGCATATCACAAATGTATATTTCAAATTTAAAAAAACCTGCAGGACAGTGCAATTATATTCCTATTTACATACATATTACATACATGCATATATACATGCATACATGCATGCATACATACATACATGCATACATATATGCATTCACACATACATATATACATATATACTTATACATACATACACATACAAACATACATACATGCACAAATACATATATTCATACATACATACATATATACACACATACAGACATATACATGCTTACATACAGACATATGTACCATTTATTTGCCCTGTTGCACTTTTTGCACATGAAAAGGGCAACAACAGCTGTTTCCCATTCATTAATCCCCAGAGTACTCATCTTCATTTCGTTTATGTCCATTCTCACAACAGCAGGATCATATTTTAGAGAGTGAGTCTATTGCTTGCATGGTTTTCCTTTTCATTCTTTGCTACTGTGCTTTTGTTTCAAAGAACAGACCCCAACCCATAACAACTGCTGTGATGCCAAACATGACATAGTTAGCTGTTGATGATTTTGCTCTACAAAGGATATCAAGTGAAATTGAAACCCTTGACACTGATAATGTAGAGAAAATAATTGTGATAAAATGTAAGGTGCATTGTCAGTGAGCAAGTTTTACTTCCAGACATAAGATCTTAGATGATACAGCAGTTAAAGATATTTTTCAGAAGCCCCATCACAATGTTTATTATGCCTGTAACAAACAACTTAAGTGGTAATTTATATTTTTGCCATTAAATTAATGTAAAATTTAATATGCATTGTTAGATGTTTAACATCCAACATAGAAGTAACAATCCTCTACTCACAAGCTGCTGTGTAACATTGTGAGGGAAAGTGTGTATATTTACTCTTGAGTCTCTTTTTCTCTCATGCCTATCACCCAGTTGTTATCTTTATATTCTGGGAAAAGACCCAGTTTGTATCAGTGTGCCCACAACACCCAATTTTATGCAGGTTTGTGACAGACATTGCTAATTGTATACGGTTAGTTCATTTTACTCTTACATAATTTCAGACACCTGCATCAGATATTTGCTTTGAACCTTAAACACCCAAGTCGTCTTATATTTATTTTAATCTTTGCAAAGAGCAGTGTAAACAGTTATAGAATTTTGCTTTAATACTCGCTTCTCTTATCACAGAAACCTGCCAACAAAGAAGAAAGTAGAAGTGTTGTATGACATTTGCCACTGGAGACTTGAAGTTGATGACATTCAAGAACTTTTGAAGGTAAATATCTGGTTTGGACTTGACTGGGTTAGTTGTTTGTTAAGAGAGTAATGTTGGGTGTAGTAAAACAATTTCTTTTAAAGTCAAACCGTTATTCATTTATATATATGCGACGCTTGCTGCTCTTTTAGTGAAACAGGATTTAAATAAGAAAGTTCTGGTAAAAGAGGCGCATGGAGTATAGGATTGTGCCAAATCCTAACAAATTTAGAAGACATGCATCATTAATAGATGAATTGGTCCCGTTTCTGCTCTACTGCTTTTGAGCACTTTGTACCATTAGTATCGAAACACAGAATTACTTTAAGTAAGAAAGTAGAAATGTGGCAAGGTTAAAAAATAATAGGAGGTGTTAAAAAAAAAGAAAAATTAAGTAGACTGTAAGAGAAACCAGATGACATTGATATGAATCAGCCCGTATTTAGAGGGAAGGAATTAGTGGAAAGAGAGTTCATAATTTAGCAGTTCTTGGGAAATGTTACTACCATATCACTTTATCTATTTAACTGCCTACATGTCTGTCTGTTTCTCTATATGTTTGTCTGTCGATATCTATCCATCTACCTATCTTATCTGTCTATCTACTTATATACTTGTCTTCCTATCTTTCTAGCTATTTATCTATCTGGCACTCTGTCAGTCTGAATATTTATATGTGTATATCTATATATATATAT
>RDPX01000323.1:561104-572956 GCA_003991215.1 Morbakka virulenta
TAGTAGTAGTACTAATAGTAGTAATAGTAGTAGTAATAGTAGTAGTAATAGTAGTAATAGTAGTTGTAGTAGTAGTAGTAGTAGTAGTAGTAGTAGTAGTAGTAGTAGTAGTAGTAGTAATAGTAATAGTAGTAGTAGTAGTAGTAGTAATAGTAGTAATAGAAGTAATAGTAGTAATAGAAGTAATAGTAATAATAGTAACAGTAGTCATGACAGTAGTAATAGTAATAATAGTAGTAATAGTAGTAATAGTGTTAATAGTAGTAATAGTAGTAATAGTAGTAGTAATAGTACTAAAAGTAATAGTAGTAATAGTAATATTAGTAATAGCAATAGTAGTAAAAGTAATAATAATAGCAATAGTAGTAATAGTAGTAGTAGTAGTAGTAGGTAGTAGTAGTTTTAGTTAGGATTATTACAAATTCTGACGTTAAAAGTTTTTAAACTTAAACTTTTTAATACAGTACGTGTAAAAAAATATGGTTGATTGAAAAACCAAAACTGGGCACACATTTTTATATTCATAAATCGTAAAGGCTAGTATTTTCTTTATGTCTTCATAGAAGAAGACCAGCTGCCAGATTTTCTCTGTTTATCGTTTAACTCAAAAGCTAATTACAGGCTCCCTTTTCTTGCTTATCGTGGACATTGAAGTAACCTAATTCCTCCTTATGAAAATAAAATTTCTGTTCACTGTTCGTTTTAGACAAAAGGTATTAAAAATAGTAAGAATAAAAGGGGAAAGTTATCGGGAAGGTATCATCACCGTCGTTTACAAAGCTGTGGAAATGACGTTGTCGTCTGAGCACCTTTGAGTATATTTACGATTTAGCTTATAACCGTGTGAGTTTGGAGTGCTGTTTCTGTGTCGATGTCAGTAGATAGATGTTTGGGAATGTGTATTTAAAGGTTACCAGTATACGAGAGAAGGCAAGAGAAGCAAGATTGCGTTGGTATGGTCATGTCATGAGAATGGGAGAAGAAATAGGGGTAAAGAAGACATTCGACAGCAAGGTAGAGGAGCAAGGGAAGGCAGAGGCTAAGGTGGAGCGATGTCATCAAGAACGATATGGAGGAAGTTCGGGCGACAAAGGAGGATGTCAAGGACTGGAGAAAGTGGAGAAGACTGTGTCGAGCGCCCGACCCGACCCGACCCGAACCGGTGGAAAAGACCGAAAGAAGAAGAAGATTTAAAGGGGAAAAAAGTTCGTATTTGATTTTGTAGTCATGGCTATTTACAAATTGGTTGTCGAAGCTTACAATGCATTCATGTTTATGTGGAAATCGGACAGAATGCAGAACCCTGACGGCACTTACATGAAATTTATATAATATTGCCTTTGAGTTTTTGTTAATACTGATGTGTTGTATATCAGATGTGGTGTATAACTGTACCAACCATTTGACGAAATGCTTCGCTTCTCTTGTAGGTGCACAAAATCCGAGAGGATTTTCCTTGGACCATTTACTTGCTCGATCAACCCCAGTTGAAAAGACTGCAAGTACATCAAGTACTGTCAAAACTCCACAATTTGCGTCCAGTCAGCCGAGTGTTAGAGTCAAAAAAGAAGACGATAAGATAGAAATAGTCCCTCGCGTACCTGAAGAGGAAAAAGATGGACCGTTAACAAGGAAACTGAGTCTCGAAGAGAGCAATGCTCGTGTCCAGTCGTGGCTTGATTCTCAACCTGAGGCGTTCGAACAAGACAAGGTAGAGACACCTACTTGTAGAGCCCCACCATCCTCTCTTCACGCACCATTGACGAGTACTGTGGTATCTTCAATGGGAGCAGCTGCTGCGGTAGCAGCGTCGATACACAATGCTGTCAGGCAGTCGATGAAGGCGACAGAGAAACACGAAAACTCACCCGCGTCCCATTCAGGATCTGTCTTATATAAAAAGAATGGCATTGTAAACCTTTCAAAGCAAGGTGTGCCCGATCAAAGTGGGATGCCTGGCACTTCTGGGAAAGAAGAACAGGATAAGATAAACGAGGATGGAAATAAGGATTCAGTCAACCAGGCAACATCAAAACCACAGTTTTTCATGTACCAGGAAGGTAAACAACCTCCCAGTCTTCTTTCACCACAAATTCGTCCAAGCGGAACTGGTGGGAACACAGGGAATAACGAGCGTCCTGTTGCAGATGCTAACCGTACTTCCTTACCAAGCACTACCCATTCGGCCATGTCATTGATACAACAAGGACTCGCCATACCCCGCTTACGCTCACCAATGCCTAATGTGCCTTCTCAGTCTCAGGGTCGACCTTCGACCATTAGTGTGACTTCGCATGTGGACGCATATAATGCCACGCGAAGTTCTGTATCCACATTACCTGGTAATCGCTTATTATCCCCTCAAACTATTAACCAAACAGTTGGCAGTATTAAACAGGAAAACCATACAATACATTCTCCGGGAAATGGGAATGGATTTAATACTTCAAGGGGTTCACCACAACAGCAATATCCAGTTGATATCACAAAGACAGAGCATAAAGATTTACATTCGGATCCCAATAAGGACTCAGGTAAAAAGGCAGGAGCTCAACCCCATTCGCAACAGACCGTTATAACGACATTATCACCACAGGCTCCAACCGGAAAAATGTTGAGTGGAAAGCCAGAGGGAAAGGGAGGACCACAAAAGGAAGCAAAGGAAAAGAAACCACGCAAACCACGTCAAAAGAAAAAGGAGGTGGTACAAGAGAAAACTGGAAACACTATGGGGCATGCGAGTCCGTCATTTGGAATGGATAGGCAAAGAAAAGCTGCTGTGCAGAATGAAGTTCAAAACATCCTTGCACAAAGTGCACAAATGGCAGGCATTAGACAGCTGATGGTAAACCAGGCCAATCAACTTTCCTCGGTGGGGGGTATGACATTTGTACCCGACTTGACGAAAACAGACTCGATGCAGCTTGGAATAACAAGACCAATACAGTTGCCTGGCAATCAAACTTTTTTGTTACAAGTACCTGAACTGCAAAAACCTTCTGGTGAGAAAAATCCAAGGCAGGGAGAAACCCCTGTTTTTTCTGTACAGCAGACCATGCCAGGGTCATTAGCCAAGGTACCCATTAGTCAACAGCAAGCTTTCTTTTCAAATCCGTTCATGACTATCCCAACTACCAATCTTGTTAACATTGGCACGCCCAACAGCGTAAACCTCTTACAATCACACCGTCTTTTGCAGCCAACCCAGAATCCCACAAGAAGTACTCAGGATCTCACCAGGCTTTCGCAGGAAGCTGCGCTATCTCAAAGCAAGATACTACAATCGACTGTCGGTCAAGCAGTTGTTAGAAACCCTCAAAGTAGTGATCCTGTTAGAGGTACCTTCTTGCCTGTGATGGATCAAGCTCGTTTGCAAAATATGCTTCGGATGAACAGTCCGAATCTAAATTTTTCTAGTAGCACTGGACCCCATGTTAACAACAGAAATAGTACACCAATACAAAACATGCCTCAGTTAATTCAGGCCATGCCAGCTCAATCTTCACATTTAGAAATGAATTCCAGTCCCAGTCAAGGTAAACCTGAAAAAGACAAGGCATTACCACACCCCCCAACATTAATACAACGTCAGGAACAAAATAGAGAATTAAGAGGCGCGTCTACAGCAGAAAGAGAAAAAAGTAACACTCCCACAGATTTTAGAATTGTTTCGAATGTCGGTCAACTGGGTTCACCACTGATGATGCAACAGAGAGGTCTTCCAAGTCGTTCCGCTGCTAACAGTAATGATCAATCCAGTCTACAGAATTCTACGCCAGCACTCACACCTCATGGAGGTGCACAACGAGTGAAAACAAGTACTACTGAATTAAGCCGGTCACATTCAAACTCGCCATTTGACTCTGCAAAGGCCAATGTTCCTTTTCATCAATTTTCTCACAATCTAGGGTCAAGCTCCCCGAAACTTAATAGAGAGCCAGACATGATACCAAAAGCAGTAAGCGATCGCCCGAACTTCCTAGATCTATCTAAATCAGCTCAAGGGAAAGTAGAGCAACCGAGGCCTGATTTACTAATCAGCAACGAAAGGGTGAGTGACGTTAATCTTGAAAAGAACAAAGGATTTGTAGATTCTAGAAGGGGTGCTTCTGTTATCGCAGACGTTGGAAATCCAAATGTGAATCCTACTGGAAAGACGAAGACAGATGATAAAAATCCACAAGAGGCTTCTACGCCATCAATGCATGGAGTTATTGGACCAAGAGGTACTTTGACAGTAGGATCGGCAATGGGGAGTATGGGAAGTTCTGCTATGCCGCTCTCACTCCAGTTTAATCCGCTCAGTATGGAGCCTAGACAGCAACTTCCCCCTGGTTTAAATGTAACTATGGGACAGCCACAGTCACGACAGATGGAAGAAATGATGCAGCGACGGTTCTTGGAACATCGACAAAGGATGTTTGGATTACCCTCATTTCAAGCAGGACAAACATCGTTTGAAGAAGGTAATTCTTGTGAGCTTGGCTTCATTATTTATTTCCCAGTTTTTATTGTGTAATTATACACCTTTCTTTTTTTTCATGACCACATTATTTTGAATCACATCAAGGTTTTATAGGGTTTCGATATGAAGAGAAATTTAGAGCCATGTACTATCATGTTCATAATTATTACAGTTCTAGCTATTACTCACTGGTGCTGGATGTTTAATGTGCCTCGGCCTATGTCAGATTCACCAGATGGCGGAAACTGTTAGTACACCTAGATCGTCGGTGGTTATTGTTTACTTCTTGACTGTTATTCTGACGTTTCTGTTATAACGGTCTGTTGCGAATGGGGTTGAGCTCCTGCCTTTTTACCTGAGTCCTTATTTTGCTATTTCCAGTTTAGGGCACTTTATCACATTGAAGAAATCCCAGGTAAAATATATGTTTCTGAAACAAAACGAGTGGAGAGAAGACGTTTTATTTGTCTTTTGCTCTGCTCTAGTCTATACATCCTTTGTTTCTGTTACAAGTTAAGCGTTATCCTCCGTTCGTATCTGTCAGCGAGAATCTTCGTGTAGGTTTCACAAATAAATGTAGGTTCTTTCAAGTGTTATTTATTGAAAGGGGTGCAATTGTTTCAATCCTTTGAACCGATTTCTTCTTTGTTTTGATCTGCTAGACTCTTGTACTCTAGAAACGTGCACAACCCAAAGCCTTCTCTGAGGGGAGCGTCAGGTCAGCTGGTTGGTAGACTGGTGCCGTGGGACAGTTAAGGAGGTGGGGCATTGTCTGTTCCGATCCACAGCTCCAGATATCTGTTGTAGTGAAGCCCCACTTCTTGCAGGAAGCCATGCTTCTTGAATTTACGGTTCGGAGGCGATTCAGGGACTTCTATACTGTCCAGTTTTTCCCACTTCCACTGAACCGAATAAAGCAAGGGGATAAGATAAATGATCTAATCAGACGTTAGTGGAAAAAACGTGGCACTTAACCCCCATAACTTAACTTAACGTAACCCCCATAACCAGTGGAATTACATGCCATTGAAGATTGTTAAGGGGTTTAACCTTCTGTAGCTGCCTTAACGACTTGATTAAATTGCCCTTTCCTATAATAAATTTAGTTTTAGATTTTTTGAAAGAAAAGGTGAGACCACCCCTTACAGTTTAGTTTATGGGAAATGATAGGTTATTCAAATTACATCAAATACAAGTTTCATAGAACAAAGGGTTTTAGTCCGAATTCTTTTTTTTTATAAAAATGGATTGTTACGATTACATAGTTTGGTGGCCAAGACAACAGATGTGTTCGCCTGAGATGCGTTAANTTAACCCCCATAACTTAACTTAACTTAACCCCCATAACCAGTGGAATTACATGCCATTGAAGATTGTTAAGGGGTTTAACCTTCTGTAGCTGCCTTAACGACTTGATTAAATTGCCCTTTCCTATAATAAATTTAGTTTTAGATTTTTTGAAAGAAAAGGTGAGACCACCCCTTACAGTTTAGTTTATGGGAAATGATAGGTTATTCAAATTACATCAAATACAAGTTTCATAGAACAAAGTGTTTTAGTCCGAATTCTTTTTTTTTATAAAAATGGATTGTTACGATTACATAGTTTGGTGGCCAAGACAACAGATGTGTTCGCCTGAGATGCGTTAAACAATGAACCCCTGAGGATATCGTATAACTTGTATTTTACATTTGCTTGTATTTGTTGACCTCGGAAGGGGTTTCTTTTGCGTTGAGTATTGTACCCACAATCTCGGTACCCATAATCTTGAGCCAAGATTATGGATGGACACTTCATTCTTTAAGCTTATGCCTTAACAATGTGGAGTTGGGTACTCCCTACTTATTTGAATACATCTGAGAAATAAAAGAATAACACAAATGGTGGGTCTAGGATGTCAAGAATAAAGTACCCTTAGGTAGATTAAGACAGTTTAGTCAAGTTTTCAGAAGAGACAAGGAGTGCATTAAAAAGAGCTTTTGAGACCGTGTTTATAGAGAAGAAGGGAAAAAGCAGACCAAGAATTTGTATAAACTGGGTAAAGGAAGATGCTGGTGATAAGAACGTTCTTCATTGCAGACACCACGTTTTAGACAACAATGTACAGAGGGCGTTCGGGAGGCAAAGTGATTAATATTTATTATCGGCATCTTGTAAAAGGGATTAGACCAGGAGGAGGTACATACTTATGTAGTAAGTAGTGTGTGATTTGCTTAGTGCCTCTAGCGATGATTTTTTCTTCATGAGTGAGATAAATTTTATATAAAGCCCCAGATATTTAAGCCATGCCCAAGAAATAGAAATACCCACCCCCCCTCCTGTCTTCAAATTGTTCCACCAATAGCGAATAGAAGACTGCCATCGTGCACGTTTCGGCTTTGTGCTTGTGCACGACCTGACAAAGATGCACCATTCTTTAGTTACGCAGTTCAACTCCGAAAAAAAAGTCGGAATCCACGAGTGGTGACAGGTCGTCTTTATTCATAGGTCATTTGCAAACCGTATGATTTAAGTGTTGAATATATGCTTTATTCCTTTATTTACTCGAGGTTTAATACGCAAGTAGTAAATGACCGCACAAAACAAGACTAAATACTGTTGATGACAGGGTGGATTATAACAAAGCATAAAAATGACATCACTTTAGAATCCCAAAAGGGGGGTTCGAAAACAACCTGTGATTGCGGTTAGGGTTAAAAATGAACGTAAGGAAATTAAAATGTACTATTGCTTGATCTCATACAGCGGCCTTTGGGTAATATTGATATGAATTGTGTTGAAGGTATTCAAAAGAAATTTGTGGTAACAGCTGATCTCTGTTATCGAGTAGTCTTGCAACAGGTGTGATTGTATTTATCTTTTTGTTTCAGGTTCCAAGAGAAATACATTCCACCATCTATGAAACACGGCAGTGTTTTACAGCGAGAACACCAAAAATCCAGCTTAGAAACCTGGATTTTCCAGCGCCTGCTGAATTCTAATCTTACTCTTAAATTAGCACATTGTAAACATTTATAGAGAGAGTATGGAAATATTATAAAGAAATCATTTATACTGCTTAGCGTCAAAAACAGTCAATATTGAAATTCCTGTTGTCTGTTGATAGTTTTTGCTGCACTGCCAAAGGCAAAATCTCGTCTCTTTTATCAATAGTTGTGAGTTTTAACATTGGTCTAGACTTGTTTCTTTTTGTCAGTTCGCTCACCCGCACCCCTTAGCTGGCCAGATTAATGGAAGGCATGCATAAAATGGAAACTCAATTCTGAAGTTTTGCTTATTTTTAAGTTTATTAATTTAGTTTTTACGATTTACATTAACCACTCGGCAGTACCATTGCATATCATTTATTTTCTTTAGTAGTGTTACAATTAAACTTCAGCATGCACTGGCCAGACGTTTTTACCTCGTCAATGAATTCAATTTGTTGACCATATCTGCTAACTTAGAATTACTCCCGAAACTGCGGCAGCTTGGTAAATATAAAGGTTTGGGCTGAGGTTTTGAGGGTATTAGCTGGGCTCCTTTTTGATGTGCGTAGTTTTACGAAAGTCGACACCGATTAAACGCCATTCGGGCCATGTTTTCATTGTTCGCAAATCAAAATTGTTTTGCACTATCCCAAAAGGACCGAGCTTATTGTATAATTATAGCTTTATGTTTTATTTTTCAACTGAGAATATATTTACTTGGCAGTCCTTTTCCAGTCAGTAGACATACGCCCTCGTTCGTTGTTATACGTGAAATTTACTACATTCATCTACAAACAAAAGTCATTTTTATGAGCACCAGTCTTAACTAAACAACGTATTTATCTTGTTTTTGTTTATACTTGGAGATCGATGTACTTACAAGAAAAATTGTCTTGTGGAGCATATTTGTTGCGTTGCAAACACGACGCACATATTTTTCTAACTGAAAAGCGAAAGCCTCGCGCCCTACTTAATTTGTTGTTTTTTTCCCATTGGAACAATATTCACAATACTGTGACCCAATATACTGGTGTACCCATTTTTTCGGGTTTTTTAATTGCATTTATGATTGTTGGGGATTTTTTCACGCCGTGGAAAACGGTGCCTTTCAATTGTAGTTGCGGGTCAAAAGATATGCTTCTCTGATTTATTTGTACGTTTCAGTTAATCCATTCATATTTCAAAATGTAATCCGTTAACACTACTTTCTGCTACAATTTTCTGCTTTTTAAAGAAAAGGCTTAATGGTTGCTGTCGAGGACTGATTTCGAGAAGTGAGTAATCGCTGCTCCAGGCGTTGTAATGTTTATTAAAGTTTCGTACATTTTGCTTGGAACTATTAAAGGGAACTAGAATTTTTAGGTGTTTTAATATTGAAAGAATCGTTTGTTATTTAAGTATAGTGATAATCCACCTGAGACGCAACACAACTTAGGTGCTAATCCAATTGTTGTATTGTATTAATTGCTGTCAGTGGTGTGCCCGCAGGCTATCTCATGACACAGTGTTTATTCATTTCTTCATCCAGTTGTCCCCTTTATGCAGACATAGTTTTTCACTCCAAGGCAAGTTTTGCCCTCTGTTTAAGAAAATATAATGAAATAAACGTAGTACCAGCAAGTAAAATAACGTTTTTGTGAACAGGCAAATGATTGATTGAAATGGTAATAAAAACGTTAAATGAAGTTGCTGCTCGCAATCAGTGAACAGGAAATTGGAATAGTGCTGTTTTTTTCTCGTTGCAATAGAAATTTTATGAGTCCAAAGATAGCAACAACAACTTGGGATTTCATGGCTTTGGTTCTCACCACCCAGTAACGAATAAGCTAAGACTCGTGCCATTTTTGTTTGCAAATTGCAAATGCTGCATGAATATATACATCTGCTTCTTTTGTTTAGTAACCCATACGTAACATTGTAAATTGTTTAAATTGGCTATCCGTAACCAGTTGTAAATGCATTGCTTCTTTTAACAGTCTCAGTCAATCTCATTTAAAACTGTTATTTATAATAGGCCATCGTAAGTAACGTCCAATTTCCTTTCTTTTTCATCTGCTTTTGACGTCTGCATAATATCCTTTTATTCGTGCTTTGTTTGTTAATTTATTATGCACATTTCTCTTCATATTTTTCGGAAAAGATAGTAAAGGGTTTATCCGTATTGTCATTATTTATGATATGTCAAGATCAATGAGCTCATTTTTGTACATTTTTCTTATATGAGAATCGTAACAGTTGTTTGAAGTTTAATGCGTACAGTATGCTTGCAGCTGCGTCCTTTTTTTGTCTTTTGAATAGATTGGGCTTGCATTCTTCATTACTAATTGCTTTGCATAACTCGGGCTTGTTATTCGACATACAGAGACGTAATGGCCTGCAGTGATGGGCTTCACGTTTAAGTTATGGAGGAAAATTCATTTATTAACAAACGTAACTAAGAAGCGGACCTTTTAATTAACAAAAAACACGAATCCACCACATGGTTAGGTTTCCCCCTAATAGGCTTTTTCTTCGACAGGATATTCTACATTTTTGTATTTTTAGTTGCGAGATGAGTTTGGTAAGTGTGTCTGCGCGTGTGTCTTTGTGCGTGCGTCTTTTTATGATTTTGTGTGTGCTTCGGTGGCTTGGTTGTGATTGTTTAACTGTGCGTTTGTCTTTGTTTGCCCGTTTCTGTGTGTCTGTGCCTGTCTTTGCCTCAGCTTGTCAGTTGGTGTGCCTGTTTAAGTGTCTTTGTGTGTCACGTGTTTGTGTTTGGTCTGTTAGCTGTTGAACAGTGTAATTTCTTTGTTAAAACAGAATTGACTGGTCTCCTTAACTAGCCAAAGGTGTTCCTATGCATTCATAGTTGGTTTTTAGTTAATCGTGTGTGTTTGTGTGTGTCGCTCTTTGGCCTAGTGCTAAGTGGATTTGTTTATGCTGTTGGGAATGACCAGTAATGGGTACTGCTGAAAGACCAACCGAACCCGGAATTCTATTAACTGAAGAAGTTGATATTACTTGTATGTATTATCAAGTCTGCACCCGTACAAAAATGTACTAGTTTGCTTTGTTACGTCCTCGACAACAGCCCGCTTTTATAAATGCACAAGGAGATTTTTTTCCTTCACAGGCCTCACATTCCCAATAATTTTTTCATCCCAGGACCTTCATCAGTTTGCCTGGGGGCCATTCACAAAGTTCACCGAGATAAAAAAAGATGAGTTTTAACCCCTTCTTTTCCCCTTGTTCGGTGTCGTCTGAGCTTGGTAACCTCGTTTGGACATTCATCGTGTGTTAAAACCCACTGGCCTGAGAGGTAAAATATTTTTCTTTTCAAACAAATTCTTGAACAACAATATGAAGCAAAAACTGATGAAAGTGGTTAGAAGCAATATTGTACGATACGTTTTCTAAAAGTAACAGTTGAATGAAATGCCTATATGCTGTCATAGTCTCTGAGACATCTGAATAATTGATTAACTTCTAATCTTGGTAGTCGGTTTTGTTCAGTATCTGATAGAGGCGCTACTCCACTATGTGCTATATTTTGTTTCTCTATATCCGCTGGATCATCTTTGCCAGTTGCTTTTCATTGGTAACTTTTTATGAACGTCTACTTCAGTTGTAGTTTTGTGAGTTGCAGGAGTGGCTAAGATCTTTTTGCTTTTAATAAAATCCAACTGGCAATTACTGTCGTGTTTTATGCATGTTTTCCCTCGACAGACGTAGGGAACATGTCATTTTTTTGCTCATAACCTTTTGGTTTTAGGAATTGTCATGGTTAGCAGAGAACTCATGTAGATGGGTTCCTCGAAAGTTGCTATCTAGTACAGGCATATTGTAAATAACTTGAAAGTTTCCTTTAATGAGATGTGGGCCAGGACGATACTTCATTTAATGACTGCACGTATATTTAAGCTTGATTTTAAGCAGGAGAAAAGGTAATCACAAATATTTTTAAACAGCACTGATATGCTGCAGGGCTTTTCCACCAACTTGTCAGAAGAATTGTGTATTTTCCCCTGTAGTGGACTCGCTATTTCACTAGGATCTTTGTACCTAACTGCGTTTCTGTCGGCCGTGCATATTACACAAACCAGTAACAATTGTGATGAGGGTGTCTGATCGATCTGGAATTCATTGAGAATGGTGTTTGCATATTTGCTGCTGTCATACAAATTGGTACACGAACTTCATCATATTCCTCGGTAAGTGTTACGGAGGGGCCTAAAAGAGAATCAAGCTCTTCAGCATATTACATTGACTGCAATATTAAACATTGCATATTACATATTACACATTATACATTACACATTGCATATTACACATTACATATTCCATATCACATATTACATATTGCACATTACATATGACCACATATCACATATTACATCACATTGCATATTATACATTACATATTACACATTGCATATTAC
>RDPX01000323.1:578086-589893 GCA_003991215.1 Morbakka virulenta
CTCTCTCTCTCTCTCTCTCTCTCTCTCTCACACACACACACACACACATACAGAGTCTTGATTCTGTGAGTGAAACTCAATCCACTTTGTCTTACATCTCACATCTTTGTAGGGGTATTTTTCTTGCGGTTAACTAACCATTTTCCTGCAACCTAGGACCTCCTTGTTCAGCACAGATGCTTTACTGATCCTGTGATAATCTTTAAAATGTTGTTCAGTTTTATTTTATATTATTCTTGCTGTTTTATTTATTTATTTTAGACTTCAAGTAGGTGAAGTAGTAACAACAATTCCAAGTAAGCCATTGATGTAAAATTCCTTTTTTGCTTCATTTTGTATTATTGCATTTTATTAAACACTTGAATTTATTAGGTAGATAAAGCTGAAGGAATTTTATAGCATTTAATATTTTAATGATCAATTATATTTTGGAGAAAAAGTCTGTGTGCAACTACCACTTAATTATTTGGCAAGATAACAAGGAATATACCAGAAAAAATGCATCTCTGCAGTATTTTTGTTTATGCTGCATATGACCCCAGTTAGGTAAGAATAAGTAAACAAAAATTCGATTTGAAGCATTTAGTTTGAAAAGTCATAATTTAATTCTTATTTCATAGTTCAGTTCATAGTTCAGTCATAGTTCAGTCATAGTTCATAGTTCAGTCATAGTTTAAAAGATTATAGTCATAGTTCCCAAAGTTCAATATACTATTTGTAAATGAGATTCAGTTCAATAAGGATGACTGAGAATAATGAGCCTACCTTGGGTAGTGCTTTACTGCATTCACCCATATTGACCTGCACACCAGTTGCACTGATGTTGGTAAGCGAATGGCTACTGTGGAAGTATTGGACAGTACATTAAAGTTTGCTTGTGTTTGTAATTCCATTTGTGTCATAGTAATACATTTACAGAGTAATACATTTTTTGTTAAGTAGTAGATAATGGAAGATTCCATAAGATATGAATTCTTCAGATGCAATGATCTATAGAATCTTTTGAGATCATAGGATCCCACAACTTCATTATCATTATCGCAGTGAAATAGTAGATGGAGGTTACCTTGAACTATTTTATTCCATTTGTAGAACAAGTAGAATTTATACTTTTGCCCTGTAATATAAACACTATTTTCAAGGTTATTTAGCATTATTATTTTTGTTGGATATTTATGCTTTTTCATCAAGTTTCTTTGATAATTCACATTCTCATTTGGATTTGTTTTCAGCAATTGGATTCAATGTAGAAACTGTAACCTACAAAAATTTGAAATTTCAAGGTTTGTTGTCATATTAATTTTTGTATTTTGTATTTTGGGGGGCTAGAACATTTTTTGAAAGATAAACGTGAAGAAATGTGGCTTGCCTTAGTGTTTTCTATAGGTATTATTATGGCAAGTGCTCTGATAGACTTTCCTTGTTGGTATTGGCTCATGTTGTTATCTATCTTGTGACTCACTTCCCCTGACGTTTTCATACTTTTTTCTTTTTTGTTTCTTTTTCAGTTTCTTTTTCTTTTTTGTTTCTTTTCTTTCTTTTTTATTTTCTATTTTGTTTCTTTTTCTTTTTTTCTGTCATTTCTTTACAGTTCTATACAGAATAGTGTTATACCTCATATGTTTCTTAACCATTAAAACACCCATAATTTTAAAGTGGTTTAACCCCACCTCCAATGGGGACAATCTCTGTGATGCCAAGTGAAGAAAGACACGTAGTTCAAATATTGACACATAATACTTCCAAAATGGTATGGAACATTGGTTGACTTCGTGAAAGGGAATATTTTCAAGAATTCTTCACAGCACCGGTGATCTTATTTTTTTAAACAATGGTACTGAGCAAGCAAGACTGAGGAAATAGACAATAATGTGAAAGTACTTCTCTTTGAAAATCTTTACATTTTTTATCATTGTTTGAGGTGTATTGTCATCATCATCATCATCATATTCGGTTTAACGTCCGTTTTACATGCTAGCATGTGTTGGACGATTTCTTGAAATTGACTTCCAAGTTATCCTATCCTTCACCAGATCTCTGCTGACACCTTTTTCTTTCAGATCCATCCTTATCACTTCCTCCCATGTTTTCTTTGGTCTTCCTCTGCCAGTGGTTCCTGTCACCTTGATTGTTCTGCATCTACTTGTCCAAGCATTCTTGTCCATTCTCTCCACATGACCATTGTATACATATTTTTTATCTTACTCATTCAGTTTTTGAATCCTGCTTGATGATAATGGTGAAAGTGATTGATAATGATTATTTTTACACAGTTTTAAGTTTAATTCCTTCTTTCATTCAAGTGTTCACTTTTGTACTTCATTGTTCAAAGGATATTACTGTAAGACCCTTAAAAAATTAGTAAATCTAGTGTCAGTAATTAGTAATCAGATTTCAGCAGCTCATTTTGAGAGCATCCCCCCCCCCCAATGGTTATTTATATTTGCTTTGTTTTAAAATTATTGTTTTGTTTTTTGTTTACTTTTAGTGTGGGACTTAGGAGGTATGTATATCATTAATTTTGGACTGTTAAAAGTTAGACTGTATGGGTGATAACAGCTGTCAGTATGGACGTAAGAAATTATAAAGACACATGATGGTTCTTAAATTTTAATTCTTTAGGTCACATGGAATTTGTTAATTTAATAGTAATACATAAAAGGATCAGTTGAACTGAAAAGAAAACTAATGAATGGATACTGGAAAAGATTGATGTAAACGAGAGGCTATTAAAAACTATGAATCGTAGAAAAATGGCTTTTATTGGACATATACTCTGGGGAAAGGACATAACCAGTGATTTATTATTTGGAATGGTTTATTGCATGAGAGGGAGAGGAAGACCGAAAGTTAGATATAGCGACAACATTAATTAGATTTTTGGTTGAAGAGGTATGGTTCAGTTGTACAAAATGGGGCAGGATAGAAGAAAATGGAGAGCCACGGTGGTTTATTTTGAACCTCCCATTAGATCGTGATGATGTAATACATACATACCTTTGCATTGCTCTTTTAGAATATAAAGGGGCTACTGACCATATTTTACTTCATTACCTGAATATGTGGGTGCTCGCATTTGTATGGTTTGCGGAAGTAAAGGTTATGTTTTTTTAAAGGCCAAGAAAAAGTACTACCTACTTATTTAAACCTTACGTAGAAATGTTATAGAGATACACAGTAATATCTTGAAATACCAGTACATTTTGGGTAAAAGCAGTAACCATGTATTAAAATGTTTAGACATTAACTATCACTAATGAATGGCATTTATAAACATCTTTTGTAAATAGCAAGTCCAAGAAAATCTAATACTTTTAAAAGTCAACCGGGATAAAGGCATACGTACCTATATCCAGATAAAAGCGCAATGTGCCTGTAAATGGTACCGTTTTTGTGTTTCTTTCTATTTTTTATTTCTGTTAGTAATTTTTCATAAGCCTTTCACATTACGCCATATTTTTATATATCCTATAAGTCTTAGCATTATTAATACCAAGAAAGGTAGCATTAAAATGGCAATGATTGGGCAGATAATGAAGACAAGAGAATGGAAGGCTGCAGGAGGATTGATTGAAAATGAGAGATGCCCACTATGCGGAAAATTTAATGAGACACTAAAGCACCTTGTTGGTGGAATGTAAGATTATAGCCAATAGTTAGTATTTGGGATGACATAGGAGGGGGTTAATGGTGATGCCAATTGCATGGGCAAAGGAATGCGAGTTGGCTCCAAAAGAAACAGAGTGGTATGAGGAAAATTTGGTGAAATGTGTTGGAAAACAGTGGTGCCAAGTTAGTATGGGATTTTGATTTCAATTTACGTAACACATTAACATCTAGGAAACCAGAGTTGGTACTGGAAGACAAAGAAAGGAATAAGATTCGGATTTGTGATGTATAAAAATGAGAAAGTGCCAAAGTATCGACAACTAGCATTTGAATTAACAGAGAGGAGATCTCAATAAGTCTTTGGTGCTCTGGGTGGAGTTATAAAAGAGGTGCTGCATAATACGAAAAAAGTATTTAATGAACAGTTAAAACAAGCACAATGAGCTGAGGCAATAGTTGCAGAGATGCAAAAAGCTGTAGTAATGGACAATGAAAGCATGATTCGAAAAGTACTTTCAGGATTTTTGCAATAAGAAGATTAAATATTGACTGTTTTTTGCATTTTGTTTTTGTTTTTTTTCATTGTATGGAAGACGTTAACTTCATTAGGACAAACATAGTCCATTATTGTTGGCTATGTAATTGTAGCTATTTTGGTTAAATGCTGCTGCTATTACTACTACTGCTACTAATACTAATACTACTACTAATACTAATAATACTAATACTACCAAAACAACTTATAATAATAATAACAATAATAATCATCATCAACAATTCATGCTCAGTGTTGATGTTGGCTGTATACAAATTAATAATTTAAAAGCTTGGTGAAACTTGTTTACATGACTTAACATGAATTTCTCATTTTCATTTCCAAAACAGGTCAGACGAGTATAAGGTAAGTGTTTTTTCCATGCAATATTTATCATAACGTCGATTTACTTGTTTCTGTAAAGGTCTGAGGTGAGGTGCAGAGGGCTGTTCAGTTTGGTTTAGCAAACAAATTAAGCAACTAATTTGCTTTACTTTGGAATGCAGATTTATTGTTACACTATTTTGAATGCAATATAACGTTGGTTATCTGTTATAAAAATTCAGTAATTTCGAGTTTTAAATGGAGTAACCATAGTTGTATCATTTTGTTTAATGAAACATTTTGAGCAGCAGTAGTTTTGTGTCGAAACTTAGCAATTTGTTACTTTTACTGCACTTTGGTGGTAACTTTTTGGGCCACATAAACATGTGTGATATAAATTATTTATCATATATATATATAATATATATTATATATATAATATATATTATATATATAATATATATAATATTAATATATTATATTATACATATTATATATAATATATATTAATATATATTATATATATTATACATATTATATAAATAATATATATATATTATTTATATTATATATATATATATATATATTATATAAGATGCCAAGTTTTCTTTCTTGCATTTACCTTCCCTCCACCCCATTGTGCCTTTATCCCACCAGCCAAAATCCTAAAAAGACCAAATTAAGATTGGTACTGTTCTACCTCTACATGCTGCAATGAATTATATTTGTTAAAGAAAATCTGTTTAACAGGAATGTTGGAAGGCTTTTGGGACTTTGCAAACCAACAAAACGCAATTTTTTAACCGGTGGCTTTCTAGTGGCTAGATAAATCATGAACACGTCCTGTAATAAGATGATGATTGATCTAGCAAGTATGGAATAGTCAGAAAAAGATTGGCCTAATCAAGGAAAGATTGGCCTAATCAAGGAAAGATTGGCCTAATCAAGGAAAGATTGGCCTAATCAAGGAAAGATTGGCCTAATCAAGGAAAGATTGGCCTAATCAAGGAAAGATTGGCCTAATCAAGGAAAGAGTGGCCTAATGAAGGAAAGATTGGCCTAATCAAGGAAAGATTGGCCTAATCAAGGAAAGATTGGCCTAATCAAGAAAAGATTGGCCTAATCAAGGAAAGATTGGCCTAATCAAGGAAAGATTGGCCTAATCAAGGAAAGATTGGCCTAATCAAGAAAAGATTGGCCTAATCAAGGAAAGATTGGCCTAATCAAGGAAAGATTGGCCTAATCAAGGAAAGATTGGCCTAATCAAGGAAAGATTGGCCTAATCAAGGAAAGATTGGCATACGCTTGGCGGTTTCTTTTAGACTGGAAAGGTTTTAATCTAATCAGATCTTTTATGACGGTGAAAAAATGTTAGGTCAGTGAGGCTGGCAATAAAACTGGTATCAATAATGCAACAATGCAACACATAAATAGATAATTTAGACAGAAGAAGGAAGTACCCTGGTAAAAAAATGTTAAGTATCACAAGATTTGATGGCACAAAAGGAAAAGGAAATGCGAAAAAAAATTCATGTAGTCCTTTCCAGAATTCATGCCCCTTTTAAAGTCGACTTTGCCCAAATGGTACTTTCAAGTTGGCACTTCTGGCATTCAAATAACAGGATGGATTTGATCACAAAAATGTCAAAATTAATGATATCAGCCCATTTTCAAGCTAGCTGTATGATACGCATTTTCTATTAGAACCAAAAATAAATCTTGGTGTCAGATAACAGGCTTATTATTTTTGCAGTTTGTAATACATTTTTGGTGTATTTTGATGTACTTTACAGATCAAATTCATACAATGCTTATAAGCATTTAATTATGGATCTCATCAGCATATGAATAATTAGGAATCTCATTAGTAAATTAGAAATCATTTGAAGTTTTGCATTTGAAACGCATAGCAATGTAGCAGTAAACACCAAGGATGGGTGTTTACTGCTGAAAAAGAACAGGATGGTTGTTGATCATTTCTAAGTGTTACAGTAGGAAAAACTTCAGCTTCTTTTAAAACCATTGTTTTTCGAAAACCGACCTTCATTGAACAGTAGGTAGGGTGGAGCTCTTTCAGTTCCACGCAGTTTAAAATTGGTTTCATAAAAATTCAGTTCCATATTGGTGTAGTTATTTGCTCTCCTGAGAAATTGGCAAGAGAAGTAGGTAAAACTAAGCAAGCTTTGTTGAAAAATGGTTAACCGAACCATATTTTAGAGAATTCTGTACAAATTATCTAGTTTTAAAGAGCCCCATTTAACAGGGGCACCAAAGTGCCCCATGTACTTCAAAATACCCTGGGTAGGACTGGTTTTTACTAAATTTGAAAATCAAATTTCCTGGGCAGATTCTGGGTGTTATCGAAAATTATTTCCCCTCAACACAGGATGTCTTCCTTGCTAATAATTTAAGGATGGTTATGTATGGGTTTAAGTGGCGGTGTGATGCCAGGTACGTAGGTCGTACATTCTTAAGGCTGATAGGTAGAATAGAGCACTGCGTGTCCAGTGTTTTAAGAGAAAAATCACGCGTTTGCCTAGTTCAGAAAAAAAACCCGAAACAAGTCTACAAATTCTGCTGTAGCACGGAATTAGCTGCTAAAGCCTGAAGACAGTGAAAATTTCGACATAAATTAGTTCAAAATAATTGGGCGCGCTAGGACTACCTTCAATTTGGGAACATTAGAGGCAAATCATATTTAATTTTCATCACCTCCCCTTTGCAAACAGAATTTGTTTATAATTTACAATTGTTTAGACAGCCAGTCACCAAAAGTGACGGACTTTCCTCAGCTAGTCACACAAAAAGGCAGTAAGCTTTGTAGATCGTCTCTTTATTTCCAGTATTGACTAAAAACGCACTTGCTTTCAGCTTGCATTGGTATTTTTTCTTAATTTAGACCTTACTGGAGATGTTATTACGCCAATACAGATGCTGTTATCTATGTAGTTGATAGTCAAGACAAGGAAAGAATTGGTATATCAAAACAGGAGCTCGTTGCTATGTTGGACGTAAGCTTCTATTTATGCAGATCACCGTTAAATGATCGTTACTTTTATTATTTTCGTTATAAGATGTTTTACACTAGATAAAGGTATTTTGAAACACTGCAGGTAAGACTTTTTAATGGCACGGAAAATAGCGTCGCTAAGATGAGTGATGTACATGCTGCCAATTCGAAAAGTTTCGAAGTAAATCAATTATAACCAGCAAGCAACAAGAATATACAGTGGTAAAAGCTCATCATCATATAACGGGAGGTTCAAAATACCGCCATGGCTCTCCATTTCCTTCTATCCTGCGACATTCTGTACAACTGAACCATATTTCTTCCACAAGTAGTCTCTTTGATGTTGTCGCTATATCTAACTTTCGGTCTTCCTCTCCCTCTCATGCAATAAACCATTCCAAATAATAAATCACTGGTTATGTCCTTTCCCCTTAGTATATGTCCAATAAAAGCCATTTTTCTACGATTCTTAGTTTTTAATAGCCTCTCGTTTACATCAATCTTTTCCAGTATCCATTCATTAGTTTTCTTTTCAGTCCAACTGATGCGCATTAGACGACGATAGCACCATAATTCAAATACTTCAATCTTCTTCTTGTCTATATTTTTCAATATCCAACATTCTGAGCCGCGACTGGCTATGCTAAAAATTAATGTGTGTAGCAGCCTTTTCTCTGTAGTAATAGTAGTACTTTTGCCTTTCCATATATTTGTTAATCAGACCATTGCACGTCTTGCTATACATAACGTTCGGCGAATTTCTCTTGTGTCATCATAATTATTGGTGACAAGTGTTCCGAGATACACAAACTCCTTTATATATAAAAAAAGCTGAAAAAAGGCTAGATAATAATAAATTTCTATCTTTTTCTGAAAGGTTCTTATAAGTAATAAATGGTACTTTTAGCTTTCATTTACTTTTTTTTCCAGAAAAGTATCCCTGATTATTAGTCCGAGCGAACGTGGCCAACTATATTGCAGCCAAAGTTGGTACTTCTTTTATGGTTAGTGGAAAATTACGTAAAAAGAAGAAGGCTTTTCAGTTTTAACAAAGTCAAGTAAACATGCCTGTAAGTGCGCCTAGTGGAAAGTCTGGCAATCCATTTATCTTCTGCATACTCACAGGCAACGAGACCACTTTTATTGCGCTGCTCTAAAACGTATACCTTTGCGTACTTTTTAAAAGGATGTCAACGTATATTTCAATTATTACTAGAAACTAGGTGTATTTCCGCTTTCATTATTTTATTTTAAAGAGAATTTTAGTGTTCCGTATTTTTGATACATCAAAATTTTCCCAAAATGGATTCTGACAGCCAAAAGAATACATTTATGCATACTCCTTGCAAGGACACGCTCCACACCTGTGGGCTTGGACATCCATTTTCTGGTAAGAAAAGTAATCCAGAAAAGACCCTTGTCAGACACCCGCATCTTAATAAGGTTTTTCGTTTCCCTCTGTCGTGTACATTTTATGAAAGTGCAGTTGCCCTAGACGCGCAGCTGTCTTGTTTAATTTGTTTCAATGTTATTCCATTTTCTCCAGAATAACAATGTCTGGTTGCTTTTGCATTAATGAAATCCGAAAGAAAAAAATTTCAGTCGTGAAAACTGGTCTCAAAATGTACGTTTTCAGAGAAACATTAAAACAGTACCGAACGTCTTCCTGAAAAAGCGTTGCAGTGAAAGCAGCATGATATCTCACAAAAACTATACTTTAATCAATAGACGAAGTACAATTGAAAACAAATCGAGATTTTTCTCTATTTCATTTAATCCTAAAACCAAGCGTGTTTGTCTTATTTTGGTATTCCTCAGCTGTATCGGTCTTCTCTTTAAAGGAAGAAGAATTAAAGAAATCAATCCTGGTTGTGCTAGCAAATAAACAGGTGAGTTATTTATTTTATCAATACGTCTGTACAGCAGCCTTTTTAACATCCAGACATTTCCCAATCTCGAAACGTGGTTTAGATTCTTCAAGAAGTCATGGCTAAAGGTTGCCACAGTTTTGTAGTAAGCCAGAGGTTCGCCTTCTGTTTCTACACTGTGACCTCACAATAGACTAGTTGTTGGCTTTGGTCTTACTTATTTGCGTCTATTATGAATAGCTTTATGTGAGGGGTAGTGGCTCAAAGGTTAGTGCAGTTGCACAGTAACTAAGGGGTTTGGGGTTCGATTCCCCGAGCTGGCGAGGAGAATTTGGAACTTACAAAGAAAAAAGCTATTGGTTTGGCGTCAGGAAGGGTATCGGGCCAAGATATTTCTCATTGCCAAAACAAAGTCACTCTGAAGGACACTGTCTGAGCCTCAACTGCTGGGGAAAAATGACGTTAAAACAAACAAACAAAAAGAATGAATAGCTGTATGTGTTCACATACAAAAAAACCTTAACAATAATCGTTACGAAAGAAATTTGAGTAGTAAATGAGTATGAATTAATAAAGCACCAAGCAAAACTTTATTCGTAAGAAGAGGGACTTATTTAACAGGGAAGTGCAAGCGATGTAAATCATTTATTTTACCCAATTTGTCTATCTTCCCGTAAATGATCAATTAAGGCGCTCACTTTGGGGATGGGTAAGCCAAATTAGAAGCCCAAATACTTAAGGTTTGCACTTTTTGTCGTAAAAATGATGGAGTGATGGACTTACAGTCTTGAAGCGGAATGTAAAAGTTTTCGCATATTAGCTTGAAAAGTTGGGATTTTGTAGATTTTTTTATCTCAGAGTTTCTTCAGACGTATGTGCTGCTGTTAGATAAGAGGGGAATATCTGATCGCATGGATTAAATAAGCAGCGTATTTCATAACCGCAGCGTCGCACGAGCCAATTGTTTAGTATTTGGGAGGAACAACGGAATGCGTTGGCGATATATGACCCAGTTATTTATGTTAAAGTGAAATTATCTCGTATTATTGCCCCGAAAATTGAGAAAATGGTGGATGGGATAACTTTTGCACAGTCTTGAGATACCAGAAAACATTTTTGTATCTAAAGAACAACCCGCGTATTAACCAATATTGTGGATTCCAAAATCATGGTGTTTCTATCTCACAGGAATCTTTGCAGCCATTAAAAGATATAAGAAAAAAAGGTTTTAACCTAGTTGGTCTGTGTTAAATAACAAATAAACTGAACAGAAGCGCAAGAATACGACGCAGCACAGACGGAAGCGAGTAGGAGAAAATAAGGTAGGCTTGGTACTGAGGGTGTGTGTTAGTACGTGCGTGTTTGCGCGTGTGTGTTAGTACGTGCGTGTTTCCGCGTGTGTGTTAGTACGTGCGTGTTTGCGCGTGGGCTTATGTGTTGATGTATTGATAGCGTGGTGAGAGTTTAAAATCGAGGTTCTGAATGAAAGTATTATGATACAGTGTAGGAAATGGCAAGGATGGTTAGGTTGAATAAATGATAGGTGCGATAGGAATTAATTTTGATAAATTTGTAAAATAAAGTTGATAAAGTAAAGAAAGAGGTGAATAATGGTTAATTTTTTATTTGATTTATTTTTGTTTCATTTTATTTAGATTTTTTTATTACTTTCTTTTATTATTTTTAGGACATGGAAGGTGCCATGACAGCGACAGAAGTATCCAATTCATTAGGACTATCAGCTCTTAAAAGTAGAACATGGTCGATTTTCAAGACGTCGGCCATTAAGGGTGAAGGGTTAGATGATGCAATGGACTGGTGAGTAATCATTCATGTAACGGTTGATAAAATTAAAATTTTCTTTTTTCGTATTTGATTTATATTAATTGGATCTTTTAATACGATTATCGCAAGAGGCTCTATTAGAGCTGTTGTGAGAATGTTAGAAACGGAATACGTTTGAACCTTGATTTTGGTTTATGTGTCATTGATGGCTTCCGTTCTCACCACCACTACTATCACCACTACTACCACCAATACTACTACTGCTACTACTACTACTACTACTACTACTACTACCACACCAACACCACCACAACTACCACCACTAGTACTACCACCACCACCACTACCGCCACTACTACCACCACTACTGCTGCCGCCAATACTACTACTGCTGCTACTACTACCGCCATTACTACCGCCAATACTACTACTGCTACTTCTACTACTACTGCTACTACTACTACTACCACCACCACTACCGCCCCTACTACTACCACTACTACTGCCGCCAATACTACTACTACTACTACTACTACTACTACAACAGCGGCTACTACTACTACTACTTCTACTATTACTTCTACTACCACTTCTTCTATTACTACTACCACTACTACTGCCACTGTTACTCTTACTTCTACTACTACTACCACTACTACTGCCTCTGCTATTACTA
>RDPX01000323.1:627589-638931 GCA_003991215.1 Morbakka virulenta
TTTTCTTCTTCTTTTCTTCTTCTTTTCTTTTTCTTTTCTTCTTCTTTTCTTCTTCTTTTCTTCTTCTTCTTTTCTTCTTCTTCTTTTCTTTCTTCTTCTTTTCTTCTTTTCTTCTTCTTTTCTTTCTTCTTTTCTTCTTTCTTCTTTTCTTCTTCTTCTTTTCTTCTTCTTTCTTTTCTTCTTCTTTTCTTCTTCTTCTTCTTCTTCTTTTTTTCTTCTTCTTTTTTTCTTCTTCTTTTCTTCTTCTTCTTTTATTCGTTTTAAACTTCGTGGCTCCCTTGTTCAGGGATCTGTTGTTTTCTGATGGGCAGTGGATTAACCGTGTCAATCTTCCATGTCTTTCTATCCTTTTTTTACTGTCTGGATCCATGTCTCTTTTGGCCGATCAACTTTCTTGCGGTTACTGACCTCTACTTTTGTACTTTTATTTATTGAAGATTTGCTTGTTTCAATATGGCCAAATCAAGGTAACCGATTTGCTCTTGGGAGCATGTCAGGCTTTGGGAGATTAAGTTCTCTCAGTAAGGGGTCTAATCCAATGTACTTGGCTTTTCCAAGTTTGACATTGCACATCCATCTGATCACAGCCCTATCGTTGTGCTGTAGACATGCAAGGGAGAACTGGGTGAGGGATCAGCATTCACTATTGTACAAGAGCACACTCCTGGCACAGCTGCTATATATTCTACCCCTGATAGCTAAGGGTACAGTCCTCTATGTTAGTATAGGTAGCAATTCTCGAAACCTCATCCAAGTGGACTTTACTCTGACTGTTGAACTAAGTTCGCTGTCATCCCCAGCACTTAATATATCCCCCAACTAACAGAATGAGTCAACTACGTCCAGTGTATTGCCATCTACTATCACCTCATTGTATGGGCAGGCTTCAAATGGCGGTGCCAGTCCCAGACATCTCGTGCACTTGTAGTTTGCGTCCAGAGTCAACCTACCATTCAGACCACTACACTTTGTACACCCATAGAAAGCATGAACTACATAGTATGGCATTGGATCTTACACCATTTCTGTACACGACACAAGGATATTTTCCTGAAACTTTTAAGGAATATAGGTCTGGGCCACTAATCATCACTCATTTTTCCATGCTTTCAACTTCACCTGCAGTTGCTCAAGACATTTTGTTATGATGACAAAATCACCTGCATACAATAGTTCCCATTGGCACTCTGTACGAAACTCTGGAGAAGACCTCAAGCACAATGATGAACAACAGGGGAATGACATTTGTACCCTGATGAACGCCAACTTTCATATTGAAGTCATCACTGTATAAGTCGTCCACTCGTACTCTACTCTTTGCATTGTGGTACATGCTTTGTACTAGTCGAATGAGCCATTCCTCTGCTCCGACTTTCTGTATTCTCCACCATAACACGCCCCCAGGGACTCTGTCAAAGGTCTTCCCTAAGTTAACAAATGCCACGTAGAGTCTTTTGTCAGCACCAACATACTTTTCTTCTGTTTGACGTAAGATGAAGGTGGCATCAGTTGTGTCTCTATTAGGTATGAAACCAAACCGAATTTCATTGATGTCCGCTTTCTATCTGATAATGCTGTCAGCAACTCGTTCCAAAGCTTCCATTGTTTGTTCGAAAAGCATCAGGCCACTGTAATTACCTTTAAAGCAGTTCACAATGAAGCTCTCTTCCCAGCTCTTTGGGACATTCTCTTCTCTGATGATGGCTTTTGCTAGGTTCGCCATGATCTGACATCCAACACTTCCTGATGACTTCATCATTTCAGCAGCAATACCGGAAGTGCCTACTTCCTTGCCATTTTTCATTTTCTTTAAGGCTCTTTCTATCATAACTGAGCTGATTTCAGTCGGTGGCCCTGCACTGGAAGTTCCTTGGTAAGTTGTTCTGGGTTCCAGGGAAATTCCGAGTTCAATAATCTTTCGTGGTGTTGTTGCCAGACCCTGTGTTTGGCTACATTCTCCATGCCGAGTTTTCCATCATCATCTTCGATACAAAGAAATAAAATCCGAGTGTCAATTCTAGAAATTTCTTTTTAGTAATTTTAGTGCTTGAGGTTTCTGAGTGTTCCCTGTGTTTAGCTGGGGGTATAGCTTAATACCTATAAAGGTGTTTTTGGGGGTTTTTTGTGTTTATTTGTGTTTGTGTATGTGTGTGTTTGTCATCTGTCTATGCGAACGTGACCTTTATTTGATATATACTGATGTGCTTATTTGTGTCCAAAGATGCTTCATAATCAGGCAATACATTTTTGTATCGAAATTATGTACCTTACGAAAAAACAAGTTCGACATTTTTGAACAAAAGAAATTCCATAAAAAAACTCTCCAAATCATCAAAATGCTATAAAATAGCTATCAAGTAGAGCAGATGCAGAAACGGGATTCAGAGAGCATCAAGAGCATCAAATAATATATAATATAATATGAGGAAAATAATCCAATATTATATATTATTACCTTGCAGACCAAATTTTTATATTATATGGTGATATTATATCTTACAATATTTTATATTATTTTATATTTTATATATATTTTTATATTTTATGCTGTTATATTTTACTCTTACATTTTATACTTTTATAATACTACCTTGCAGACTATACTTTTATATACAGGCAATGAAAAAATGGATACACATTCTTCACAGTTCTTATTCAATGCAAAGTTTCTTTGGTACCTTTTTGGCTTCTTATTTTGGTATTAAGATCTTTAATCTCACGGTTCTTGTTTGTCCTGTCGTTTAGCTTTGTCAGGGACCTGATAAAATCTTTCTCTCTCATCATCTGTGAACTTAAGGTGTTTCGATATCCACTTTTATGCTGGAGATAATTAACCGGCTTGGGCGAGCTTTGATCATATAANACCCTGTGTTTGGCTACATTCTCCATGCCGAGTTTTCCATCATCATCTTCGATACAAAGAAATAAAATCCGAGTGTCAATTGTAGAAATTTCTTTTTAGTAATTTTAGTGCTTGAGGTTTCTGAGTGTTTCCTGTGTTTAGCTGGGGGTATAGCTTAATACCTATAAAAGTGTTTTTTGGGTTTTTTTGGGTTTATTTGTGTTTGTGTATGTGTGTGAGTTTGTCATCTGTCTATGCGAACGTGACCTTTATTTGATATATACTGATGTGCTTATTTGTGTCCAAAGATCCTTCATAATCAGGCAATACATTTTTGTATCGAAATTATGTACCTTACGAAAAAACAAGTTCGGCTTACGACATTTTTGAACAAAAGAAATTCCATAAAAAACCTCTCCAAATCATCAAAATGCTATAAAATAGCTATCAAGTAGAGCAGATGCAGAAACGGGATTCAGAGAGCAGCAAGAGCATCAAATAATATATAATATAATATGAGGAAAATAATCCAATATTATATATTATTTCCTTGCAGAACAAATTTTTATGTTATGTGGTGATATTATATCTTACAATATTTTATATTATTTTATATTTTATATATATTTTTAATTTTTATGCTGTTATATTTTACTCTTACATTTTATACTTTTATATTACTACCTTGCAGACTATACTTTTATATACAGGCAATGAAAAAATGGATACACATTCTTCACAGTTCTTATTCAATGCAAAGTTTCTTTGGTACCTTTTTGGCTTCTTATTTTGGTATTAAGATCTTCAATCTCACGGTTCTTGTTTGTCCTGTCGTTTAGCTTTGTCAGGGACCTGATAAAATCTTTCTCTCTCATCATCTGTGAACTTAAGGTGTTTCGATATCCACTTTTATGCTGGAGATATTTAACCGGCTTGGGCGAGCTTTGATCATAGAAATACAATCAGATATAGTCCCACAAGCAAAAATACGACAAGCTTTTTTTTGTAATTAATTCATAAAGGGAAGTGGGTTTCTTTTAATCTTGTGGGTCATTATTTTCTTAACAGTTTAGAAACACTATGCAAAGTCACTCTGACACTTGACCAAAAAGCAAGTATGCTGGTATCAGCAGAGACAGTTTTTGGTACCATCTCTAACTGGAAAAGCAATCAGTTAAATCGCCTCTGCGACTCCATCGATGCTATGACTCCAGATGACATATTGAAACTTTCAGCAAAGACAGTAAGTGTATTTCATAAAGCTAATCTTGAAAAGATAACATATAGGCTATAAATAGCATTTTTTTATTCAACTGGTGTCTAATTTGAAGTTTTTATGTTGGGTTTTAATTGGCTTTGGCTAGATCGGGGAATGCTCGATTTCTTGAAAATTCTGAACTTTATCGACTCAGAGAAAGCCATGGATGTAAGAGGTTTATCGTGTCACGAGTCTAAGCTTTTTCGTTGAGAGAAGTATCTCTGGAAACGTAGCTCAGAAAAAGTTTACAGCTCATGACATTGTAAACTTCTTACATCTATAGCTCCATTTCTTTTTCTGTATTAGAATTTTGTATTTTGGTGGTTTTAAGTGGATATACCAAGTTAGAGTTTAGAGTTTTTGAGTCGGCTAAACTAGAAAAGGACATTTATTTTTAAATATGGAAAGTTTAAAGCTGACATGTGTGTTTAATTTACAACAGAGAATAGTCTTTTGTAAAATCCAACATCTCAAATAGATGTAAGAGCTTTATCATGTCATGAGTCGTAAGCTTTTTTACGAGCTCTATCCGAGATATAAAATAGAGTACTCTTGTGGCAAGACAAGAGAATTGTTCATTTCCTAAAGCAAATGCTTTTATCTGAGAAAACTAAGAAAAAGTGTACTGATAAATGATTGATAACTTACTCCTGGTGTGTTATAAAAAGAGGTTTTCATCTTTACCCAGGTAAGGATATTTCTCGGCTATTGTTCGTTTTCGTGTCTCGGCTACAACGTCTCTGCCCAGTATGGGGCACATGATATTGCCGATGCTATGGGCTCCTCTAAGTCGGCCAAGTTGCAGTTTGGGGCGTCTGGACATTGCAGGAGGTGGTCCATAGTCTATGTTGGCGTTACAGGTGCAGGTGTCAGATGTTGATAATCTCATTCGTTTCATGAGAGAATTTCTCGGCTTTGAAACCCGTAAAATAGAAATTTAATGATAATGATGATGATGGTGATAATTGTCATGATCATAATTATCCTTGTAATATAATTGTTCAACTTCTAGCAGTTGTTCTTTGAGGGGAAGATACGAAACTTGAACCAGATGCCCCAAAGCAGCCATTTTGAATAGAATAATATATATTGTATATAATATCCTGACTTTCTATACACAAGGGCATCATAAATTACTATTGGCTAAAAAGGCTTAAAAACACTGACAGATGCAAACAAGGCGATAGCAGATTACCAGCACAGTAGCTGCTGAAGCTTTATACCAGATTAGTTTACAACTATCTGGGATCCAGTTTTCCCCGCCTAGTATGCCGCAAAGGTTCTTGTTCCTTTTTAAAAAGATAACTTTAAAAAAATCTTTAAAACATATTTAAAAGTCAGAGTAATTACTTACACAATTGTATTTCGTGTTTTGTTTATATATAGCGTTGTGCGTTCGCGGGTTAGTTTGATATAACCTTTGGGATTGTTTTTGTCACTCATTTCACGTAAGTGATCTAAGTGCGAAAAGACCGTTCACTTGGTAGATAATTAGCTCCTTTTAGGACTGGTTACGAGTTCAGATCAAAGCACATGGATTAAACATTCTACATGCCGTAAAATGTATCTAAACCTGCACTAGTGCAGGAGTAGCCATCCCTGAGGGCGAAAAAGACATTTTTAATTACTACTGCTGTCATAAAAGAAGATGCTCAGGCCCTCTATCCATAATCGTTCTAGATTTTGCACTGCGTTTGAGTTAGGTTTTGCCATCATATCTCGCCAATCATCTAGAAGCCAAAGATTTTCCTCTCAGATAAGATCGAGCAGACCTAGGACCTCACCTCGAAGCACCTCGAAGAATACTAACGCAGTAAAGTGGGACATAGCCTTGACGCCAAAATGTCCTAGAGAGAAAATGGGGCTTTATATGCCTGGGGTCATGGGTAGACAACATTGAAGTAGATCTGGAGACAAGAAAGGCGCTGGCATGGAGGGCTCCAGACGGCATGCAGAATATATGTGACTCCAATATGACAAGATTCTTCTAGCCAAACACTGATTCGATTCAACTGTACGGATATGAAACCTGGTTCGTTGCTACTTAGCTTGAGAAGTTTCTAGAAGCAATATAGACCCGAATGTTGAGAAAATTCTTGTGCGAATCCCGCATTACTGATGGATAACTGTACTGCAGCATCCCACCAGTTTGCAACAAAGCCGCGTCACCGTATGCAACTAGCTGGACATTACTACTGCCACCCAAAACTCTGTGGCAACAAGGGGGACCTGTGGCAACTCACACAAGGAAGAAGTACAGAGGACGACCGAGGCAAGGCTATGTCACAACACCGAAGAGAGATACTTGAAATGCAGGAAAGTAGAAGTAGTAGTAGAGTAGGGGTGGTAATAGATGATGATTATTATTATTATTATTATTATTATTATTATTAGTAGTAGTAGTAGTAGTAGTAGTAGTAGTAATAGTAGTAGTAGTAGTAGTAGTAGTAGTAGTAGTAGTAGGAGTAGTAGGAGTCAGAAGAGGAGGAGTAACTTGTGTATTTCTCATTGAGAAAATGTTTGAAAAGCATGTAGGAGCAAAAATTCTGATATGGCTTGAAAAATTGCCTGTAAAGCGTTTGTTTTTCTCGTTTTTTTACTCTGTTTTCTTAGATCTATTTATGTGTCGTTGCTACCTTTTTAGGTTGAAGACTCACTTACATTTCTTCGCACAAAAGTATGGGACAAGCCACAGGTTCAGGCACTTTTGAAAAAAGCAAAAGAAGCGTTTGGTGAAGTCAAGGCATGGAGTAGTGATCAGTTGAAAAAGCTTGGAGCGTTGGTTGCTGGTATGGAACCCCATGAAATCGCTCAGTTGTCTGTTGCTTCAGTCAAGGTTTGTGATTAAAGTACTTCAGTAATTACTGTACGTTTACATTAAGGAAACACTTGTTTGGTGAAGTATTTGCAGTATTTGTGTAATGTGCAAAAAAAAGGAAAAAGAAACGCCCTTACTACAAGGAAGATGTTGTAGTATTTCTCTGATTAAGTGCCGTGGATCTAAATCCATTTTTTGGTGTAGTATGTCAAAAATAGCTTTTTCTGACGTGATAACTGTTTCTAAAACAGTAAAGAAAAACTTTTTTGTAAACAGTGTTCCCAGTTTAAATTATCACTTTTAATCACCATATGTATTGGGATAATTATTGTTGTTTACTATAGATTTATAAGCTTCCATTTTGAAATGTTCAGTTTGAATCCGATTTGCAGTATATGGCTTTGCAGTAGATTATCTTGCCGTAGATGTGATAATTGTGCGTCCGGGTGCATTTGGAGGGGCTCGTTTTTATTATTGGTTAATAAAAATGATTTTTACCTTGCTCAGGTCTTGCAGAAGTGGTTTAACCCCGTCTTGTTGAGATCAGAGAATTTTATGTGTCACCCAAAATTCGTAATATCTTATTTTCCATCAGAATGCACTTCAGGAGCTGGGAAAGGTAAAATGGGATGCAGCTCAACTGAAGAAGATTGCTGAAAAAGTAAAAGAAGGACTTGGGGATTTGCACTCGTGGACAAGGGATGATCTTATGAAAGCAAACGGGATTCTTGCTGGGCTATCGCCATCGGAGTTGCAACTTCTAAATGCGAATGAACTATCAGCAGCATTTAGTTCTTTAAAGGATGTGGATTGGACACCCGACCAGGTGATCTTTTAATCCTTTTTTTTCTGTTAATGGAAGTATAAAGGTTTTTTTTGGAGTTCGAACGGATTTCGAACCATTTTGACGTCGGTTGTTGACTAAAAAACGGCCATCTTTCCCTCCTGCAAATCTTGAAAGTAATTATTTTAAAAGCAAGCATCTCTCAGAAAAAGAAAAAATGTTCTCTTGAATAAAAATATATTTAGAGCAACAATTTGCATCAAACAAACCTCACGTCATGGTTTCCCACTCGACATATGAAATTCTGTGAGATCCCCCAGTTAAAAGAATGGTAGTTGTCTTCATGCTCCGGGTGGGTCACTGAAATACCGTTTTTAAGTTTTTTGATTAGTCAGACTAGAGGATTATTTATGTCGTGTCACATGATTTGATAGGATAAAGTTTGCAACTTTTGAGGTTTAATTTGTGAAACGTGGTTATTATGACAGACATGATCTATCTGTGAAGTTAGGGCTCTATTAAAAAAGCCCTGTGCATTTTAAAGTCACAGAATGCAGCTTATCAATATAACAATATAAAATAAATAAAAACACTTCTATTGCAGGATGTTTGGGAATAGTTAGGTATGATTAGGTATTAATTGGTATGATTAGGTATAATTTGGTATGATTAGGCATGATTAGGTATGATTAGGTATAATTTGATATGATTTGGTATGATTAGCTATGAAAAGGAATGATTAGGTATGATTGGGAATGATTAGGTATGACTAGGTTTGACTAGGTATAATTAGGTATGATTTGGTATAATTGGGTCACTGAAAAAAGTATTAGAGATTCCCCAGGTAAAAAGATGGTACTTATCTTTATGTTCCGGGTGGGTCACTGGAATTACCGTTTGCAACTCTGCCACCAGATTTAGTTTGTGAGACGTGGTTATTATGACAGACGTGATCTACCTATGAAAGAGGGTTCTATTGAAAAAGCCCAGAGGTTTTTTTAAATGTCCCTGGATGCAGCTCATCTGAAATGATAACAAATAACGGTATAAAATTAATAAAAACACTTTTATTATACAAAAGAAACATTTTGGACATCATACTCAAGGATAGTGCCAGAGCTTAGTTTTAAAATAAACGTTATATATAGCATATACTATATACTAAAAGAACGTGTATGCATTGGCGGGGAATCGAACCCCGGTCTCCCGCGTGGCAGGCGAGAATTCTACCACTGAACCACCAATGCTTATGTACTTGTTGGGAAGGAGTACTATATCCTATATACTACATTATATACTATATACTACATTATATACTATATGCTACATTATATATTATATACTATAGTTTATACTGTGTACTATGTAAACCAATTTCAAAAGATAAAGTTTGGCTGCGTACCTCAAGGCTATACTCCTTCCCCACATGTATATAAGCATTGGTGATTCAGTGGTAGTATATACTATGTACTTTATACAATGTAAAGGGTTGGGCGTGGGGTTATTAAAAAATTCAGTAAAAAAAAAAACCCAGTAAAAAATTCGACACACTACAGAAAAAGCGAGAGGCAGCCAATCCGGTCAAAATCACTGGCGTGGAGCAAGAGCTGGGACATTGTTAGGAGTATCACAGGTTAATCCACCGCTGAGACCTCTAGGTGTATCAATGATGGGTGTAGAGCAAAGCCGAGAGGAAGTTAATGCTCTGAACACCCAGATTTTCTTTGCCAAAACATCACAAAATTTGGAACATGGAATGTAAGAACTTTGCACGAAACAGGAAAATTTGCACAAGTAATCCAAGAAATGAAAAGATATGACCTCAGTGTACTTGGTGTGAGGGAAGCTTGATGGACAGGACAAGGAAGACTGACAAGTGAAGGAGTTACTGTGCTATATTCTGGGCACGAAGAAAATTACATAAGAGGCGTGGCACTACTCCTAGACAAGAAAGCCACAGAAGCACTACTCAGTTGGGAGCCTGTGTCGGACAGAATAGTTACAGCAAGGCTACAAGGACGAATACTGAAAACATCCATTGTTCAGATATATACGCCAACAGAAGGAGCAGAACAAGAGGAAAACGAATTTTACAGCCAATTACAGGACACCATGGACAACCTTCCAAGCCACGACATGAAGCTCATATTGGGGGACTGGAATGCTAAGATTGGGGCAGGACGTATGGAATACGCAGATGTCGTGGGACCACATGGCCCAGCAGAGCAAACAAACGAAAATGGAGAACGAATGGTTGACTTTTGCAACGAAAATGATCTCCGCATCGGCAACACCTTTTTCAAGCATAAAAATATTCACAAATAGACTTGGAGGTCACCAGATGGAAACACGCTGAACGAAATTGATTATACATGTGTGAGCAAAAGTTGGGGTTCATCCCTCTTGGATGTTCAAACTTTCCGAGGAGCAGACGTGTTTTCAAATCACCACTTGGTGGGTGGGAAGGTCAGGCTGAAGTTGAAGAAAATATCAAAGCGTGGAAAAAAGCAATCATATGATGTTGGAAAACTTCTGAACCCCGAAGTTTCAGAGAGACTACAGAATGAGCTGTTAAATCGCTTTGTAGTCTTTCAACGAGATGCAGAAATCACAGACAAGTAGACAGCCTTCAGAAATGCCGTAAACGAAACAACCAGCGACGTTCTTGGCCACAAAAGGGGAAGCAAAAAAGAACAGTGGATCTCAGACGAATCCTGGAAGCTGATAGACGAACGCTGTTCTTTCGAAGCCCAAAGAGACCAGGCCAGAACAAGAGAACAGGCCAGAGATGCTCATGAACGCTACAAACAAATGGATAAAGCAGTGAAGAAGAGCTGTAGAAGAGAAAAGCAAGCTTGGTTTGAGGAAAAGACTAGGGCAGCCCAAGAAGCAGCAGAACGCAATGACACGAGAGAGTTATTTAAAATAGCCAAGCAATTGTCCGGGAAGAATAGCTATGCAACTATCCCTGTGAAAAGTAAAGACAGTCGTACACTTGCAACAGAGGAAGAACAAAACTCAAGATGGGTAGAACACTTCAAGGAGGCTCTTAATCAGCCCGCTCCTACGGCACAATTTGAATGGAACCACCTCCCTACAACGGACGTGCTAGACATGGACTCATGGAAGGAATATAAATAACAGTATAAAATTAATAAAAACACTTGTAATATACAAAAGAAACATTTTGGACATCATACTCATTGATAGTGCTACAGCCAAGTTTTAAGATAAACGTTATATATAGCATATACTATATACTAAAAGAACCTGTATGCGTTGGCGGGGAATAAAACCCCGGTCTGCCGCGTGGCAGGCGAGAATTCTACCACTGAACCACCAATGCTTATGTACTTGTTGGGAAGGAGTACTATATACTATTTACTATATACTATATACTACATTGTATACTATATACATAGTATAGTATAGTATAGTATAGTATAGTATATACTGTGTACTATGTAAATCAATTTCAAATGATAAAGTTTGGCTGCGTACCTCAAGACTGTATTCCTTCCCCACATGTATATAAGCATTGGTGATTCAGTGGTAGTATATACTATGTACTATATACAATGTAAACCAATTCGAAAAGCACGGGTTTACTTCATAGCTCCATCCTGTACTCATTCTCCTC
>RDPX01000323.1:660051-671973 GCA_003991215.1 Morbakka virulenta
GACCAACGGAACTGACCAACGGAACTGACCAACGGAAATGACCAACGGAAATGACCAACGGAAATGACCAACGGAAATGACCAACGGGACTGACCAACGGAACTGACCAACGGAACTGACCAACGGAACTGACCAACGGGACTGACCAACGGGACTGACCAACGGAACTGACCAACGGGACTGACCAACGGGACTGACCAATCCCTAGGGTGTAGAAAAGACAATAATGCACCCAACTACTGCGCAACAGAAAGCGTAGCGTTAAAAATAAATAATTGTTTCATTATTTTTGTGTCAGTGATGTAGGGAAGTGGACTGGGGCTTACTGGAGAAAAATGGCGCCCGCTATTACTGCAATGAATGCCGGTGAAATCTATCATATTAACAAGGAGGCATTTTCTGATGCAATTGAAGAACTTGGCGAAGTCACTGGATTTTCAAGACAACAAGCAGAGGCCTTAGTGCTACGAGCCAAAGAGTATTGGAAATCTTCAGGTAGTTTTCTTTTCTTGTAATTGACTAACACAGGAGATATTTGTTAGGAAATTTTGTAAATTTAGCAGTTTTTTAATTTTTGCCACCCATGGAGGTATGGGGGTGTATATCCCATAGTTTTTGCCTCTGGCTCTATTGTAGTTGTTGCCTTGTTGACACTGGGTTTCTGTACTGTTACCTGGCCTGTCCAATTGACAGTGTTTTTAAGGCTGTCTTTACTTCTTTCTGCATTTTTAAATCTCACAGCTAGCTGTATATATATATATTTATTTATACGTCTGTCCTTTTTTTTGTATTCATAAATGTAATTGGTATACTGAAATTTACTGTGATATCGGTCGTTCGATCCTTGAGAGTGTAAGCTTTGGCATCCTGGTAGTGCGTCATTCGTAATAAGCTGAATGATAAATTTAGAGAGCAGAATAAGCGGGCCATAGGAAGATTGTGAGAGAATTATTTAAAAAACCCAACAAACCACAGAGAGACTTGTTGTATCAGAGTTTTCGTAGCACTGTGTTTAAGAACTTGTTGTTTATCTTTCTTACTATTACTTAGAAAAAGAAAATCATTTGATTTTAGCTATGTTTTTAATTTCAGCTTCTACTTTTTCCACAGATGTTGCTAAGTGGACTGGGCAACAATTGCGTTCACTTGGAACGTTAATCAAAGGTCTTAAAGTGGAAGAAATAAAAAGGATCAGCAAGACAGCTCTCCAAGATATCATTAGCGAATGTAGTAGATTTGACAATATGGATAAAGAGCAGCTTAATGCATTTGCTAATCATGCAAAACAAGTAAGTACTTACACGTCACTGAAGTATTATACCTTTAAGGTATGTGGTGCTCTCTTAAACTTATTTTCATTACATCACTTCTTGTTTTGCCAATAAATACTTGGACAACTCGAAGAAGTGATAGCTGAAAGACTGTCCATATGACATTTAAAGGTAATTTATGAAAACCATTCCTAGTATCTTAAAAGCAGAATTTAATCCTGCTAAGTCGTTGTTGAGTGAAAAACGAAATTGCAGTCAATACAGGTGTGACAGTGAATGTATTAGGCAATCCGTGTTAGGGAACTCGTGAGAGTTGGACCAGGTGTGAGAGTTAGTGTTAGATGTAGATGAAGATATAGGCGCAGATGATGATTTAGCAATGTGATTTGGGATAGGTACTTTTTTGCGCATCTAAAAATGACTCATGTTTTTCCTGGCATTTAATTTTTGTGTTTTTAGCTGTTTGCTTCAGGTTCAATGAGTAATTTCGATGCTGCTGGCTTAAGAAAGATCTGGTGTGTTCTAACTGGATTTGATGCGAAAGATTTGGAAAAGATGACCTTGGATATGGATTTAATTGACAGATTAGGAAACCTGACCCATTGGACCAAGGATCAGGTAAGTTTGATGAGATTTCTTTATCAAAAAATATCTTGCACATATTTGTAAAAGCTTTGGGCGTGGATGATAGGTATTGGCTGAATTATGACATTTGTTTGCAAAGAAATCGTGGCAGCAATAAATGATATGAAAAAAACAATTTATATTTGTATAAAATTTACGTTTGTATTACGAACTCCCTATCCCACTCTCTCTCCCCTTTTCCCCATCTCTCTTCTCCTCTTGCCATCTTTCTCACGTCCCTTTCCCTCTCGCCATCTCTCTCCCTTTCCCTCTCGCCATCTCTCTCCCTTCCCTCTCGCCATCTCTCTCCCTTTCCCTCTCGCCATCTCTCTCCCTTCCCCTCTCGCCATCTCTCTCCCTTCCCCGCTCGCCATCTCTCTCCCTTCCCCGCTCGCCATCTCTCTCCCTTCCCCGCTCGCCATCTCTCTCCCTTCCCTCGCTCCCTACTTCCCTCTCTCCCTACTTCCCTCTCTCCCTACTTCCCTCTCTCCCTACTTCCCTCTCCCCATCTTTCCCGTTCTTCCCCCTCTTCCCTTTCCCTATCTTCCCTTTCCCCATCTCTTCCTCTTCCTCTTCCATTCTGTTTCCCTCTTCCCTATTCTCTTCCCTCTCCCCTCTCCTACCCCTATCCCTGTCTCACCCCCTCACCCTACCACACTCTAAACATTTAATATAACATGTTATGAACTGTTTTATTTTTTTGGTAGTAAGTAAACATTTTTTATCATAATTTTATGTTAGTTTGCAATAGTTACATAATACGATTTTGTTATTGGTTCAGTAAACCTATTAGCCAACTTTGCATGTCGTAAGCAATCTGGATAAAAGTTTGTTAAGACCTCAACTTTATTTAAATAGATGTTTTCTGGTCTTCGTTATGTAGCTTCAAGCCTTGAAAACTAATGTCAAAGCTTACTTAAAAAATCATCAGGATGATTATTCCTTAATGAGTCTCGGGAATATTTTAAAAGCTTATACCCCAGATGAAATCAAAGCCATGTCAGTAGAAGCTTTCAAGTAAGTGACCGATTCTTTTATACTTTTTTTAAAGGGAGCACAGGACTGTACCTGGATATTATATGACTGAGAACTTGTATGTTTTTATTTTAAAGGACACTTACCACAGGTTGGTTACGAAGGTGAACAATTAAGATACAGTTCATGTCGTTGACCAGGCAGTGAATAACTTTTAGTTTAAATATTGATTTAAAGGCTATCATCAAGGATGGCACTTGCTGCAATGTCATACCAAGAGAATCAACCTGCTACTAAAATGCCAAGTTATCAAGCCTTTCTTCAAAGAACCATTTTTCTTTAAAGTGCCTTGGCCTTGTTTGAAGGCATCGCTGCTTTTTTTATATGAGATACCTGGCTTTAGAAATCTGTTTCCTTGAAAAGCTTGCCAGCTTTTTTTCACATGATGAAATCTTCTTAGGTAATCACGGCATTATATAAAATTTAAAAAAACACCCTGGCAAGCTTCTTAAAGAAACAGATTTCTAAACCCAGGTATTATCTCATTAAAGAAAAGAAGTGATGTCTTTCAAACATTGCCATACAATGCCCTGGTCAGCCAAGAAAATTTTATCCAAGGTATTGCGCGAATTTCTTTGTTTACGTCTCTCTTTCCTTTAGTCTCCGTCTTTATTATTTTCTAAGCAAAAATTTGTAATAAAGGAATAACAAGAGCATGAAAAATCTCCTCGGAACTTTGGAAAAAAACCTGGTTTAGTTTTTTGGACTGAAAAGTTCATTCCAGCCGCAACTAGAAGCGGTGACATTTCTCGGGTGAGCCTCGTTAATTGTGGAATTTTGCAACAGGTTCCTTAAAATGTTGGAAATTCTGAACTTTATGGATTCAGAGGAAACATTACATGGAAGTATAACTTTCGTCTCAGATTTAATAATAATTTTCAGGAACCTTAGATGTAAGAGCTTTATCATCTCATGAGTCGTAAGCTTTTTCTGAGCTACGTTTCAGAGATACTTTTCCCATCATCAGGCTGTCGATGGGAGAATTATCTCTCGAAACGTAGCTCAGAAAAAGCTTACGACTCATGACATGATAAAGCTCTTACATCTATGGATTCCTCCGAGTCTATAAAGTTCAGAATTTTCAAGATTTATGTTTGAGATGTAAGAGCTGTATCAGGTCTTAAGTGGAAAGCATTTTTTAGCCTGACGATGGAAGAAGTATATGTCGAAATGTAGCTCAGAAAAAGCTTACGACGCATGACATGATAAAGCTCTTACATCTATGGATTCCTCTGAGTCTATAAAGTTCAGAATTTTCAAGATTTATGTTTGAGATGTAAGAGCTGTATCAGGTCTTAAGTGGAAAGCATTTTTTAGCCTGAGGATGGAAGAAGTATATGTCGAAATGTAGCTCAGAAAAAGCTTACGACGCATGACATGATAAAGCTCTTACATCTATGGATTCCTCCGAGTCTATAAAGTTCAGAATTTTCAAGATTTATGTTTGAGATGTAAGAGCTGTATCAGGTCTTAAGTGGAAAGCATTTTTTAGCCTGAGGATGGAAGAAGTATATGTCGAAACGTAGCTCAGAAAAAGCTTACGACGCATGACATGATAAAGCTCTTACATCTATGGATTCCTCCGAGTCTATAAAGTTCAGAATTTTCAAGATTTATGTTTGAGATGTAAGAGCTGTATCAGGTCTTAAGTGGAAAGCATTTTTTAGCCTGAGGATGGAAGAAGTATATGTCGAAACGTAGCTCAGAAAAAGCTTACGACGCATGACATGATAAAGCTCTTACATCTATGGATTCCTCCGAGTCTATAAAGTTCAGAATTTTCAAGATTTATGTTTGAGATGTAAGAGCTGTATCAGGTCTTAAGTGGAAAGCATTTTTTAGCCTGAGGATGGAAGAAGTATATGTCGAAACGTAGCTCAGAAAAAGCTTACGACGCATGACATGATAAAGCTCTTACATCTATGGATTCCTCCGAGTCTATAAAGTTCAGAATTTTCAAGATTTATGTTTGAGATGTAAGAGCTGTATCAGGTCTTAAGTGGAAAGCATTTTTTAGCCTGAGGATGGAAGAAGTATATGTCGAAATGTAGCTCAGAAAAAGCTTACGACGCATGACATGATAAAGCTCTTACATCTATGGATTCCTCCGAGTCTATAAAGTTCAGAATTTTCAAGATTTATGTTTGAGATGTAAGAGCTGTATCAGGTCTTAAGTGGAAACCATTTTTTAGCCTGACGATGGAAGAAGTATATGTCGAAATGTAGCTCAGAAAAAGCTTACGACGCATGACATGATAAAGCTCTTACATCTATGGATTCCTCTGAGTCTATAAAGTTCAGAATTTTCAAGATTTATGTTTGAGATGTAAGAGCTGTATCAGGTCTTAAGTGGAAACCATTTTTTAGCCTGACGATGGAAGAAGTATATGTCGAAATGTAGCTCAGAAAAAGCTTACGACGCATGACATGATAAAGCTCTTACATCTAAGGTTCCTGAAATTATCATAAAACCTGAGAGGGAAGTAAAACTTCCATGTAATGTTTCGAGTTCATATAAGCCCCTTGTCGAATGGTAGCGTAAATTGCAATATTAAATAATGAATCAAAGTAGTATTTAAGCTGTATGGAGGTGTCGAAAGAGATAAAATTGATATTTTGAAATGACTTTATTAGATATGCTGCTGGCAAGTTAAGCAAGATCGATGGACTGAGTAAAGAGCAGCTAGTTGCCCTTGCTAACAAAGCAAAAGAATCATGGGGAGAAGTGACCAAGTGGACTAAAGGTCAAATAATCGAAGGAGGAAATTTTATTGGTAGGTGACATAACTTTGCATTAAAGTGCGTCGGTTTGTTATGTTACATACATCGCATTCGTTTTTCGATAATGTATCGGCGATTGATATGACTGATTGAAGTGCTTTATTGTTCGAGGGACAAGGGAACATTGACAAGACTGAATGGATCACTTGTACAAGCATAAGTATCAGTTGGAAAAGTTCTTAGCAATCTCTACCACTTCATGATTATTGCATTAATTCGAGAGTAGTACTGCACTGTCACTGTGAAGCACTTTTCACCCATTTATCGGAGTACTGAATATACCCACGCAGACAATTATTGGTATCATTGGGCTTTGGAAATGAAAGATCTAAGTAGAGCTTGCTAACTCGCTTATTAGGCTGCTGCAAATGGACACAGATATACCTATTTCTTTCCATTATAAACGCGTCGTCTTACATTTTTATGGCACAGCATTCAACCATAAACCGTAGTATCTATGACTTAATTGGTATAAGTTTTTGACCAATTAGGACCCCTTCCTAAACGTAGCATTAATAGAGATAGCAACTTCCGAAAGTTTCTCTCAGGCTGAACACAGTAAGGCCACAGCATTCTCTTGGACAAATTGCTTTCCTCATAGGTAAATTATCCAAGATGAGCAATTGCCTGTAACGTGGTAATGACATGGCCTAGCTTTTGTAATACTAGGATCATAAAGTGACAGATTTCACTTAAATCTCCGAAAAAATTCTGTTTCATTACAGTAATTTTTAAATCTTTTTTTAAAACGTTGGAAGGTCTTGTAGAAAGAATTTACATAGTATAACAGAACATGGTTTAGTATTCATTTTAAAATAACAAAGCATGTGAAATTGTTGCCTACCTTCCACAAGAAATTTTTGCATATAAATAATTTTTAGTACCAGAAATCTTTCAGCCAGTATTGTAGCCAATTATATTATTCCCGTAAGGGTGAATATTTAATAATTAAAATTACGAATACTCAAAATTAGTAAGACTCCAAATGTTTTTTTGTATGACCAGTAAATTGTTATTATTGCTATTTAAAGAGGTTACAATATATGAAAATCAATAGCTGCTGTTATTCTCTGTAGTATTTTATGCATTTTTCGCATTTTGTTTTTAACGTATTATTTTCAAGTGCTAATCTTGATTGAAGTTTTTTGATCCTTCGTAATACCTGATACCTTTCCTTTTTGTAAGCTTTTCTCCGCACGGGGAATCAAACTGAAAACCTCTTGGTAACAGTGTAACTGCACCAATCACTAAGACACTTGACCCCGCACGCAATTGTACATTTTGACGTATTTTTTTCAGCTGGATTAAGTACCTTGGATATTTCAGAAATTAAACCGGATTTTGTCGATGCAATCAATCCCAAAGCAATAAAGATGATGGAAACGAATCAAGTTAAGGTAATTTAAAGCCGCTTTTCCTTCATGAAGGACTAGTTCAAATATAGGCATTTTGTGTCTGGACAAAGATAATGATGAACGTATGGGTTACTTAATAGGAACAAAAAAAAAACCCATTAATTTTAGCATTGGTAAAACGCCATTTTTTTTATCTCTTCTTTTTACTGTTTTTTTATCTAGTTGAACGTTGTGTGTTTAATAATAGTTTGTTGTACTTTTCAGCATCTTCATGAATGTATCCGTTTTCGACTTTTTCTAGACTCTTTTTGTCTTTGCTCGGGGCACTAATAATTAGTTATATCTTAGGTTTTTGTGTTTGAATACTTGGCTATCTTTGATTGATAAGTGCTACATTAGGCTTCACATGTTGACCTCACATGATTTGACAATCTTGTTGTCAAATCATCATCATGAATAGTATGAGCTCGGATGGGGTGTGAATTATTCAATACAATATTTGCATTTGGTTTTGCAATATCGAAACTAACAACTTCCTCAGGTATATCGTTTATCGTACACCATTGTAAATCTTTAAGGTAATGATCCTCTAATATATTTTGCATGTTAACGTTTTAAGTAAATTCTGGAAAAAATCCATTCATATGTTTAGATAATGCGGTGCTGATACTTTAAATAATTTGTTACTCCATTTGAAGACAAGGGTTTTAATGGTGTCGAATAGCTCGTCATATATTAATTTTCTGTAATCATACTTGCCATTTACAAGCTACATCCCGTTTTTTGTTGTTCTTTGTTGTTTTTACCAACACATTTCGTGCGAAGAGAGTAGGGAAAGCAGAAAATACAGAAAATGGTGATGCAACAGCACAGTTCTAAATGAAACGGGAGAGAAAGAAAAAAGATGACATGAAGACGTATTTTTAATTTTTGTAACTTAAGGAGATCTCCAAAAACAAAAAAAGCAGCTAGGATGAGAAAGACCAGGACCATGGTGGATGTGAATTGGAATAGGAAAAGAAAATATTCTTTTAGTTGCCCTCTTCCTCCCTCTCGCACCGTGAAAAAGAGAATGTATGATGGCGGTGGGTGGATGGGTGCCTGTTAGGTCATTAAATGCGAATGATACTTACAACTACTGAAATCCGTAACGGGACATCTTCAGCTCTTTTTAATACTCATGGTACAGTTATCTCATCATGCTTATTTATTAAATAGGAAAAACAGAAATAGGGCACAGTTGAGGTGGTATGGCCATGTAGAGGGGAGAGATAAACAGAACAGTGTGTGGCAAAGAAATGTACGAGAAAGAATTTGCCAGGACGAAGGAAAAGGGTGAAGACCGAAGCTCAGGTGGATCGACAACATCAAGGATGATATGACAGCAAAAGTCCTGACAAATGATGTCGCACAGGGACGAACGAGGTTTGCTACGACGACCCCTGACGGGACAAGTCGAACGAGAGAGAGGTACAGGCTGGTGCAGATTTCATAATTGACCAATCAAGTTTTGGGTTTTTGCCCCAAAATCAATTTCTTGCCACTCATTACTTGAATAATTACGTTTACATCAGTTGATTGTACAGAGAGAAAAGAAGAATTCCAATCTAACGATATGGATACGAAAATCAATCGTTACAAAATTTTATTGTATACCCCTTGCACTTCTGCCTGTTGGTCCATCCGTCGGGCCGTCTGTCAGTCCCCTTGTCGGTCTTTAGGTAATTATTTTATCAAAATATAAGAAACATGGAAATTTGCTGAAGAGAAGGTCAGCTGGTAACTGATATAGGGTGAGGGTGTGATATGTCTTCACATATTTGTCTGGGGCTGTATCAGTCAGCTGGTTTGTCAGTCAGTAATGCTTCTGTCAGAATATGACAAATTGAGCTTTCGATGGACCAACAAGATCAATAAACCCCATGCTGGTCACATTTTAAAAGCAAAACCAACAGTAATCAGTATGGCGCCAGTTAAACAGATCCAATTTGGAAGATATATTAATTCCATAAGTTAATTGATTTTATCGATATAGGCATTCTCAGAAGCGCAATTTCTTGCTATGGAAAAAGCACAGACAAAAGTGATAACACCTTACATCAGAAATCAATTATTGGAACCACAATTAGCAGCCCTAAAGGCAACTGAGCAAAGAGACCCGGATGACGCCAATCCATGGTGCCAAGGTAACAACACCAATCGAGTTAAAGTCAGTTTTTATTTTGATTTGTGTATAATCGTTTTTCAATAGCAAGGCAAATTAAGTAAAATTGATATACCTTTTAGCACGAATATTGAATTTTCATTTCCACATGGATTGCTCACATCATTGTTTTCCTAACGAAAAAAGCGGGTTTTTCATGTCCCATTGGCTTCACACCAAAGAATGTGGAATGGCAATAGAGGAGTTAATTTGTTATGTATGACCGCAAAAGTAATATAGTGAAGCGCTCTATGCAAAAGGTAACTATTTACTTTAGCCTTCAACCTACCAAGAAAATAAGAAAAAGAACCTACCAAGAAAATAAGAAAAAGGTAGCAATTTGAGAATTTCTTAGCATAAAAATCTTCATAGTATTATCATAGTAAAATATTGCCGATTCTGGCCTGAATAAAAAGAGGAACTAGGTCATTCACGATTATTCAAATTACATTCAGAACCTGTTTGTGGGTTTCTTCTTTTATGGCAAATGTGTATTTCTTCATATGTTCTTTATCATTTTTGATTGAATCGGTTCTTCTTCAGAAATCTTTTTAATACTTTACCTATGAGCCCTTTTGTTTACTTATTTATGCGTTAAACGTAGTATGTTTTTTAACTAATTCTTGCGACTTGGTATTTGATGGGGAGGAACTCACTTGGTGGGATTTGTGGTTACAGTTAGATTTTTATGCGCATTTTTACACCGCAATGATTTTTTTTCTGTGTTTCTTTTATTTACCACTGGTGTAATGGTTTTTGTTGTTGGGTTTTGCTTCAATATTTATTACTGATGACTTATGACTGATGTTTATTTTCGTTAGGTTCCAAATGCAATGTTGCAGGTCATTTCCAGCCTTCTTATGTGACGGTGATGCTATCATTCCTTACAATGCTGGCTGCAACTTGGTTGATGTGGTAAATCGCATCATGTGACCAGCGTTTTGTAATTGGAATACTTAGTGCTCAGTTATATTGATGATATATTTTGGTCAGTGACGTTTAATTGGATGAAACTTTTATACATTGCACTTTTTGCACATTGCATGTACACAGCTTGTAATTATGACATTTATATAAATTTGTAATTTTCTTACGGTTAAGTGTAGGCCATATAGTTATGGCAGGTCCATACAGTTATGACATGCGATAGCACTGTATGTAATTAACATGTTAGGCATGGTGATATAGGTATAGTGTCAAGTATATGTTGTGTGAGTCTTAACACAAGGGGGCTTAAAAGATGGTTGAAATAATGCCATGATTTTTCACAACCACTTATTTAACTGAAAAACATTCGTATATTTCGTCTTATTTGTCTTCGGTCTTGGCATAGATTTTCCTCATGATTCACATTCTCTACTTTTCATCGGTTACGGTTCTTTGTTGCGGTGTTAGGTTCACCAACTCCAACAGTAGGCCAATCGCAGCAGTGTTTGCGTTGGCTACTTCTACCCTTCCTTCGAGGCCGAGTTTTGATTGGTCAGACTCGTGGAGCTTGACTCTTGATGATCTGCATAAATTTCTTCAAAAAGGAAAAGTTTCATTAAGTCAACGAGGAAAAATATTTCAGCTAATATTTTCATTACAGTAATTTATTAATCTTTTTTTGAAACGTGGGAAGGTCTTGTAGAAAGAATATACACAGTATAAATGAGTCATTTTGAATATTAAATAAATAATATTTTCCCTTTACATTTGTACGATATTAGCTGGAGGGTAGTGTCCTGCTGGCTCACTGGGAGGCCTACCTCCCACACTAGGCTATATGCTGTTACCGGTATTAATTGTAAAATTTTGCTTTATTACTCAAATTAATTACTTAATTACTCATTAATTATAGCTAAAAATTACAAAATATCATAATACAATATTTATCATTTTGTAATTTGCAACAGTATGCCACATTTATCAAAGTATCTTAAGAAATGCGACCAAATGGTACAAAGTGCCTCTGAGTTCACACGCACCCCCAATAGGAATCTGGTATGGAATAGAACATACATTGTGCGCGGGAAGATCGCCTTTTTACAAACTGCGCCAAAATATAGGCCTGCCGGCTCGCTTTTAACAGGGATTTTGTAACAAAGGCAAGAGTTTTGTTACATTTTGCAAACAAAGCTTTTACCATCCGTACAAGTATGGAAAATAGTATTTTTTTTATTACGATGTAATGGAATAAAACTGGATTGTAAAATTTACTATTTAATTATGTATTGATTTTATGTTAATAATGTATCCGAAAATGATGTCATAGTTCAGAAGCGTTAGTGTCTTTTTTTTCTTTAATCCAAAACTCTCTTTTGAGCAGGTTGGTAAAAATTGCATTACTTTTAATTATACTTAAACTTTTCCCTCAGCTTTAGCTCGAAATTAGCATCTAAATACCTCGCAGAACGCTATTGCGACTTATTGCTTAAGTTGTAATAACGTTCTGCGCAAGAGTAATAGCTGAGTTGTTATTTGATAAACTTACCGAGTGAAAGTCTTCGTATCCTTATCTGTTCTTGGAAATGCCGCACCCAGTTTGTTTCGTTGTGTTTGATATACTAAAATGTGTTTGTATATGGTGACAGAGTTGTTATTTGATAAGTTTATCGAGTAAAAGTCTTCGTATCCTTATCTGTTCTTGGAAATGCCGCACCCAGTTTGTTTC
>RDPX01000323.1:683046-717372 GCA_003991215.1 Morbakka virulenta
CTCTCTACTCATTTGTCTCCTTCCTGTCACTTTTTTGATACATATACATACACCCTCTCTCTCTCACACACATCTGTATGTGTATATAAGATAACACACACACACACACACATATATATATATATATATATATATATATATATATATATATATATATATATATATATATATATATATATATATATATATATATACATACAAATATACACACAAGAATAAAAACATTCAGAGCTTCCAGTCTGTACTGATGCATTGTGGAACAGCCAAACACGTGTCTACAGATCGAACTATATTCGCTCGTCCACTTTTCCACTTTTCCACTTTTGAGTTGCTGAGGACTCCTGATATCCGTGACGGTGTTTGTTGACACTATGCGACGCTCGCTGCTTTATGGCGGCTTGAGCGCTCTGGCCAATCAAAAAACTCTGGTTTTTTAGTTTGCGCATGCCCTGGATTGTCCCACATTTTTCTGTTAATGCAATCAGAGGTCTGCAGATCCAACTATATATATATATATCGTTAAATAATGTGCTACTACTTCTACTATAATTATTATTACTATCATCATTATCAATAATATTATCATTAAAATATAAGTTTCAATCTATTCAAAATAGCGAAAGCCATTTTGGTTCAAAAAAAGGCGAAGCGAAAAAAACCCACAAAACAAAATGGACAATTTGTAATCCTGTCAAATTTGAAAATCTCTTAACAAAACTTCTTTTTTATAAAATATACAATAACAAACAAATTGTATTAAAACCTAATGGACAACAAGCAATAAAATAGATTTGAATTGATTTTCTGCTAAAAATAAATGCGAATATAATAACATCAGTTATTTTTAAACCTTGACGACTGCAAATCAGTGTTATCACTCACTTTGTGTGGTTTTCACCCCACGCGCATGCATTTTCCCTGTTTGTCCCTTCTTTTCTCAGCAATTCGTACTACCTGAACAGTGTCGTAACTAGATGTCCGCTAGTATTAACAAAACTGCACCAATAACAGTGACGCTAGTGCTTACAACCTGATGTTTTTCAGTAGTGGATACCGCCTTACTTCGATTAAGCTCCATCTATAAATCTTTTATTACATTCTTTGGTACAAGGCGTCAAAGCATCAAAACACTTCAACTGCGACCTGCAAAAATCAAAACAGCGAAGTTTACGCCATTCCTAAAAACAAATGCTCATGAAATGTCGAAACCAGGTGTTTCGTCACTTCACAAACATGTCTAAAGTTGTATCCGTTTTAGGGCTGTCAAGTTTCTTTTAATACCCCCTACAATTTTGTCGAATATTCCCTACAAATAGGAATTCTCGCGTAGATTTTCTCTACCACGCACAAACCTCTGTTTTCCCCTAACGGAGAGAAATGCATCTACGTTGGGAACACTGAACTACAAATCGTGTTGCAAATACGATTTAAAATTACATCTAGTCGTGTTTTCTTGACTGTGAATGCAATATTTTTTGTCTAATTACATCACAGTTAATGGTTTCTACTTCTCTTGCAACGTTCAAGATACGTTATCTAATAAACTTGTATCTAAGGACTATAAAAAATGCAAGCACCACAAAAGAATTTTAGGTACCTTCCCTATACAATTAAGGGAAAAGCGTAAAACAAGAAAATTCATTTAAAAAAATTCCATAAAACTATATTTGAACAAGTCTTAAACTAATATACAATTGGCATGAAAATTTTCAAACCTTCTCTAACTACACATCAAGCAGACTTCAGAAATACAGGATTAAATAAAACGTATTACGACTCAAATTGATTTACGTAAAATTTTTAAGACTATGTATGAACAAAGCTGAAAAGCTAAATAAAAAATATCATGAAAATTTACTTGTATTTAACTAAAAATTTGTCTAAATATTTTAAACATGGAAGGTCAAACAGAATCCCTCTGTTGTAATGTTATAAAACAACCAACACCCTCTTTTAAATATATTCTGTCCTTCTTAAGCTCCTCGAATTAAATATTCAGCTTAAAAATTGAAATAAAGCTTACAATTAAATATTCAGCTTAAATATATGCTGTGAAGTCTGCAACAAAATCATTTTATTTGTATCTTCCTTCCTTAGAGAAAAACTTGATGACAAATATCATGTTCACCACGAGTTTAAATATAAAATGTTAATATCAGCTCCCCTGAATACAAGAATGCGCAAGAGCGTTGAAGCAGCTATGATTACACTTAAGAGACCAAATATCAAAAAACAAGAAACAGCCTTGGTTTTTGTTCCGAAATGGTATAACCTTACTACTATTCTCTCATTAAATTCAATTAGTTATGTATTTTCCATTGAAACAAATCCTCCCGTAGGATTTATTGGGCGACAGTCAACTGGGCGACAGTCATATGGGCGAAAAGACAATGTGGTTAACAACAGAACTCTGGAAGATGAAGCAAGAACAAACAACGCTGCAGAAGGATGGCACCACAAATTCAATAAAATGGTCAATAAGAGACGGGTTTCAACCTTTTCATTGCTGGACGAAATTAGGAAGGAGCAGAATGACACAGAAGCCGCTACATTACAGCTAAACACAGGACAAAGAAACATCAGGCAGACCTTGGAAAAGAAGACAGTTACCAGGAATGAACGTATAAGGAATGTAGTGCTGCAGTACCAAGCATTTAAAGACAATGATCAGATCTTACGATATTTGTGAAGAACTGGATATAACTTTGTCCCACAAGCATAATAAATCATGTCCTTCACATTCAAGTTTTGTTTATATGTGTGGAGTCGACCCGATAACAATTGGGTGACTAGAGTAAAAATACTGGCAACCAGGGGGAAAATACCGTTACAATTCCTATTGAGAAATAGAGTTTGGAATTTCAGAAATACTTTTGCATATAACACGTTCCGAAATAAATCCACTTTACGTTTTTTTTGCTTTGAAAATATTTTCCATGCAAGAACTTTCAAACTTGTTTATTTCTGTTTCGAAATTAAATCACTTAGATATTTTAATTACTTTTCATATTAAAAATACAACTCATTTTCCCATAATCTTACGCTGATTATTTGATTAAAAATTTTAGATTGTTTAAAAAAATGTTTTCACGTTTTAATCTAGCTGAATAGCCCACTTGTCATTTCGCACTGAAGATGGTTTCAAACCGAGCATCTTATGCTTATGTGAAATAAAAGTTGTTTTGTATTTAAAATACAATATAGCACGGTAAAACATATTACAACAATCAGCTGATAATTCCATGAGTATTATTGCCATAGTAATCATAACACGATGAAAATAATGTCACAAATTTATAACACACTAAAGCAAATGCAACTTGTATTTACTTTTAAATATAGTTTGTACATTTTTGTCTGACACTGAAACACATATGTAAAAACTAGCTAAATTAGTATTTAATACGTCATAATAATAGTGTCCTGCTGTATGGATCAGAGTCGTGGGTGTTAAAGAAGGAAGATATCAAAAGGCCGGAGAGTACAGAAATGTGGTTCTGGAAGAGAATGCAGAAAATCAGTTGGGCAGAAAGAATGACAAATCAAGAAGTTTTACAACAAGTTGAGAAGAGCAGAATGCTTATAACAACTATACGAAATCGCCAACGGAAATGGATCGGACACGTTCTTAGACACCAGAGTATGTTAAGTGATATCATTGAAGGACGGTTGCCTGGAAAACGAGGCAGAGGAAGGAAAAGAATGACTTTATTAGACCAGTTCAAAAAGCAAGTTAATGGAAGAATGGAAAATTATTCAGATATCAAGAGGACAGCCGAGGATAGAGATGGATGGCGTGTATGGCGCTAAACCTGTCTGAGGACAGATTACTNATATCAAAAGGCCGGAGAGTACAGAAATGTGGTTCTGGAAGAGAATGCAGAAAATCAGTTGGGCAGAAAGAATGACAAATCAAGAAGTTGTACAACAAGTTGAGAAGAGCAGAATGCTTATAACAACTATACGAAATCGCCAACGGAAATGGATCGGACACGTTCTTAGACACCAGAGTATGTTAAGTGATATCATTGAAGGACGGTTGCCTGGAAAACGAGGCAGAGGAAGGAAAAGAATGACTTTATTAGACCAGTTCAAAAAGCAAGTTAATGGAAGAATGGAAAATTATTCAGATATCAAGCGGAGAGCCGAGGATAGAGATGGATGGCGTGTATGGCGCTAAACCTGTCTGAGGACAGATTACTTACTTACTTACTTTTACGTCATAAAATCGGTTGAAAATATAATATTGTAAAGTAATATTATAGTTAACAGTAAGCAGTTAACAGTAGCTTTTACTTTTAACGTAACATAACTCACGAGTCAATGATGCCCTTTCATGCGGTTACAATTGACTTGACCTGTTATGACATGACTTTTAACAGGTCAAGTCAAGTCAGACATTTAACAGAACTCTCCCTTGAAAATTCTGAATTTTATGGACTCAGAGGAAGCCATAAATGTAAGAGCTTTATCATTTCATGAGTCGTAAGCTTTTTCCGAGCTACGTTTCGAGAGATACTTCTCCCATTGTCAGGCTATCGATAAGTGCCTTTTACCGACACCTGATCTGAATTAATTTCACGTCACACACGAAACGAATGTGTACGAAAAAACAAGAGTAAGTAATCTTTCCGGAATGAACACTTAACCCATTTCAAGGTCCTTTCATGTGAATTCAATGGAATTGACTCTTAACTCTATTACTATTCTTGACTTTTACCGAGATCTGACCTGAATAAATTTTACGCTATACAAATTTCCGTATTAAAAAAATGACGTAACGTTTCTTACAGGGTAAAATATGTGATTTAGCACTCAAGCTTTTAGTATTACTCCCAACCACACAAAAATGAGATCATCATACCGACTGCCTTAGTGTGTTCCAAATCCGCTCCTTAAGAGCCTGCACAAACCAAGATGACAAAATATTTGCTTAACAAACATGACGTGAAAAAGAAATCTAGTAGGTCTTTTCATGAACTATTAAAACATTTCTCGTTATAAAGGTCTTGCTGAAAACCATTACCAACTAGCTTTCTACTGATGGATTCTTTTATGAGAGTTCAATAATCTCCTTGTTCTAAAACTCTTGTTACAGATATCGCATGTATAATTCATCTCTTGATTGTGTACTCTTTTATGCTCCAGTAAAGTATCTTTTCTCGTATAGCTTTTATGGCAGATATCACATTCAAAAGGTTTACCTCCCATTGTATGGAGTTTTCTGTGGCGGGATAATGTTGTGCTGGTTCTGTAGCTCTTCTTGCAGAGATGACAACTATAAGGTTTTTCTCCGGTGTGCATTGTACTATGCTGTTTTAAATTATAAAGTGTTTTAAAACTCCTACTGCAAACCTTGCATTTGTAAGGCTTTGCTTCATTCTCCCACGTACGGCAGACAAACAAGGTTTCCCACATAACAGCCTTGCTACAGTCTCTACACTTGTAAGGCTTCCCTTCATCGCTTGTCTTATACCTATCCATACTACGTAGTGCTATAATATTCGTATGGCAGATGTCACATTCATACGGTTGACTTTTGTGTGTTTTCCTATGCTTCTGCCAACTGCTTTTGGATGTAAAACTTTTACTGCATCTATCACATTTGTAAGGCCTCTTACCCGTGTGTATCATCTCATGCTCCCTTAAGGCATATCGCCTTGTAAAACCTTTACTGCAAACAGAACATTTGAGAGGCTTCTCCCCGGTGTGGATGGTCGCATGCTCCTTCAACCTGTATTTTCTTGTACAGCTCTTACCGCAAACATCACAATTATGCGCTTTTTTCTCATAATTGGTTATCTTACTAGGCACTGCTTCTTTCTTTTCAAAACTCTTTGTGGAAGATTTACATTCGTTTCCTATCTTACAAGAAACCAGGTCTCCTTTATTGGCATCCGAGTCATAGTCACTGTCAATTGCCTTTTTATTAATGCTTCTTTTTTCTTGCATGCTTTTGCTATTATGAGAAAAGTCATATGATTTTGATCGTAACTTCATTCGGTAAACATCACATTGATAAAGGTTTTCACTTGTATGTCGTGTCTGACGGTCAACCAAATACTCTTTTCTTGTGCCATCTTCCACGGACCTATCACCTAAAGAAGCCACCTCCTCTTCTACATTTCCATTTTTATCAGATAAACAATTATCATCTACAGACATTTTTTTGCCAAGAGAACTTTCGGAAGGTTTATCGCCATCACAGGCACTCTGATGAAATTTTAAAAATTCCAGTGTCAAGACCTTCCTACAAAGATCACAATTATACATTACCTTTTCAGTTACTTTCTCATACAGTGCAGCACTTCTCACCAATTCTTTCGAAAACGCACTTTCATTCTGATAATCAAGTTTCTCCTTTCCAGATAAAAATTCCATCCTTTGTACCAATTTTGCCAGAGTACAATGATCTCCACGACATAAGCAATCACGTTTCTCTGTAGATATTTCTACATTCGAAGCCTCTTTTTCCAATATTTTCGTGTAAGAAAAACTCTGTTCGTTGTTGATTTCATCCGCTTTCTCTTCAACTAAAACAAAAAGAACAGATCTATAAGATACAAATACTGAAATAACAACACCAAAATCCATATTAAATCAATACATTCAATCCCTAAATTGTATGGCCTAAGATGTTGCAGTAACATGGCGTCGTGGACCAGGTGCATCAAGAAATGGTACTCGCTTCAGCCAGTTGTCTTCTTGAAATCTCTTAGTATAGCCATTTGAATCTCATTCGTATCAGCATCGACTGCATTGAGATTTTTAACTTAATGCAAGGTTTCGCTTCCTGCTAGAACAACTACATACCAGGCGAGCAATGCGCTCAATGCACCATTGTTATCTAATTTTCATGCTGCCTGTATACTGCCTCTGGAGAACCTCTGGTTTTAGCTAACATACCTTAGCAGAGATGATAACTGCACTCACTATATTATTTCATTACAAACCACATTCTCAAAATGTATTTTTATAAATATCATGCTACTAAAATGAAAAGAACAACACCGGATGTACCATTGCTTAGTATACAAAATTAAACAAGCAATAGTATTCTGGAGTTATCTTACCATCTTCCTGAATGTCTTCTACAGACTTTGCTCCACCTTCCTATAAAAATTAAAGAATTAAACATTCAAATAATAAAGGTATGCTTAATCATTGACGCTAACAGATTTTAACGCTACACGACGCTATTCGATTTGTAAATAGTCAATAATATATCAACAACCCGTCGTCAAAAATACGAAAATTGTCAGAAAAATATCCCCATGGATCTGCATGATCAGCCAATGAAAAACATTTAACTGAAAAATTTATTTTCAAAAATTGAAACAGGATACAAAACTTCAGTTGCTACAATATATACTACTGCAGTTAATGGATGTCCTGTAATTAGCATATGCAATATAACTTCCTTTTAGTTCATTTTATTCCAACTAGCATGTATAACTAATATTTAATAAGTACAAAATATGATCAGCAAAAAAAAAAGGGGGGGTATTAAGACCCATCAGAGCACCAGCATCATTAAATCCTACGGCCGCCTTGGGACTTAATGATACTGGTGCTCTCCTTCTCCCATACTACTACTCCCAACTACTCCCAACTACTTCCAAACTAACCAATATCGCAATCATTTTCTTAAAACACAACCTTTGATATACTTTAATTTTTCACAATTTCACGCCTTTTCTAAACTTTACTGAAATATATTTATTAATCTGAATATTAGGTAAGGTGTTCATGCCTTGAAAGAATGGTGCATGGAAGCCGCGATAGGGCCCTTCCCACATATTTTTCTACGCACTCTTTCAATGTACATACCCCTAAGTCTTCTGCTCTAACTGAAGCGTGTTGATAGAGAGTTCAAACTGTAGTAATGTCGAGTATGGCAGTGATAAGTGAGATAGATTTCCCCTGCTCATCTTATGAGTGGTATTGCTGCCAAAAAGAAGGCACATTTTTCCCTTGCAAGGCCAGGTATTTTCCCCGTAACGGGAATTAATATTACCGGGGTTGCCAAGCGGCCCCCAAATTAAAAATACATCATTACAATGAATCGATGTATCACAGTCAACGGAACGAAATACTTCTGAATTTCTACGTACTGTACATATTGCAACCACATAATACAACCACTTTGTAAAACAAGGTCAAAACAAATAAACCTCAGTACAATTCAAAATTTCAAAACTCACGTAACACAATTCAAAACTCACGTAACACAATTTGGGACTCAAGTAACACAATTCAAAACTCACGTAACACAATTCAAAACGCACGTAAAACAATTCAAAACGGACGTACCACAATTCAAAACGCACGTAGCACAATTCAAAACTCACGTAACACAATTCAAGACTCGCATAACACAATTCAAAACGCACGTAAAACAATTCAAAACTCACGTAACACAATTCAAAACTCACGTAACACAATTCAAAACGCACGTAACACAATTTAACAATAAGACACTAATACACCACAAAAATCCTTTCCTCCTAGGGGTATCAAAATTCTCTCAGATGTAAAATAATTTCTGCTCCAAAGTGAGTAAATATGCTGTATTTTACATCTTATGCTAAAATTTAATAAGCACTTGTGAAGTGCTAATTCAAGTAAAGTTGTCGAATATATCAATGAACAACGTAATGTACTGAAGGAGAAGAAATAAACCCCCGAATGTTGTTAAGAATATGGTGCCAACAGCTGAGTTTCTAAAGCAGATAGGAATGAAATCTCAACTCATTGGCAGAATTCAAATTGGTATGAAACATTTCCACTTATTTCTTTTCTATTATGATTTTTTCAAAAACCTACATTTTTCTACTACAAAAAGGCAAAAGAACCACGAAAAAATTAAAAATATATAAGTTGAAAATCGAACCACAAACCTTTATTTCCTCTTCCTTTTCTTTGACTTCTTGTGACCAAACGGCATCATGGTTTACTTCTGCTTCTAATACTCGTTCATTCATTATCGTAATTATCAGATTTTTTGAAAGAACAGACATTTCATTCGAACCCGAGTTTTGGTTACAGTCAACAGACAGCTGATTTGCACTTGGCTCCCAATCTTCAATTCTGAAAGTTCGCTACAATAACAAAATGCAAAACAGTGCTCATAGAAAAAGATAAAATATTTGTTAAACAGTTCTATTTTCGTGTTTTTATGTCATTAACATTAAATATATTTTATATATCCATTATATATATTATACATAATATATTTATTATATATTATATTTATATATTATATATATATATATTAGAATACATTCTATAAGTATAACGATGTGGTAGTAATTAACGATGACCCGGTAACAACTTGTAGCTCCCATAGTTCATCTCTATTAGTCATATATATATTAACATTTTACCAAGCTAGCACATTGTCTAATACATTGTGAAATATCATAGATACTTCAAACATTTCCTTTGACACGCCTACTGCATCAATAGAACTGCACGGTTGGTCTCCAAACTTTACATCTTTTTAGCAGCCGATCGGCAAATTCAGTGCTCGCGGTTGCGGCTTTACCTGTTTTTCTAGATGGTGGTCAGGCCATTGTCTATATAAGAGGGCTGTAAATGCAATGAAAATCTATTCATTCTATCCATTACAATATTATGGTGCACCACGTGCTATTTTAGTTCAAATGCATAAATTCAGATAGAGTGAAAAATGTGCCACATCAGTCCACGACTGCTGCGATTCACTGGCAGACATAAGCACAGCTGGAGTAACACAGTTGAAAGTCATTGAAGAATGTAGCTAATCTAATATTTACACCTACCCATTGACACCAAATCAAAATTGACTTGGCCAGCGTTTCCTGCGTGTGGAATGAAGGCTGAAAGTTGGAGCCAGTACAAATTGTACAATCAAACAGATTTCTCGGACTTTTTATTATAAAACATGGAGTATTTGATGCCAGATTGATGTGGCCAGAAATCACCAATACATCTTCCTTAAAACGGGACACACTGTCAAGTTTTGGAAGACAAGGGTAAAACTACAAATCGGAATTCCTGATGTTTTGTTATACCGAACAATTCCTGGTTTGTTCTCTTACACGGAATAATTCTTATTCTGTTCTCTTACATTGAATAATTCCTGGTCTGTTCTCTCACATTGAATAATTCCTGGTGTTCTCTTACACGGAACGATTCCTGGTGTTTTATTGCACGAAACGATTCATGGTCTGTTCTCTTACACGGAACAATTCCTGGTGTTCTCTTACACGGAACAATTCCTGGTGTTCTCTTACACCGAATAATTCCTGGTCTGTTCTCTTACACGGAATAATTCTTGGTCTGTTCTCTTACACGGAATAATTCCTGGTCTGTTCTCTTACACGGAATAATTCCTGGTCTGTTCTCTTACACGGAATAATTCCTGGTCTGTTCTCTTACACGGAATAATTCCTGGTCTGTTCTCCTGTATGAAACATTTTCTGGTCTGCTCTCCTATGGGAAATAATTACCTCACATAAACACGTCCTGGTCAATTACCTTATATGAAGCGAATCCTGGTCAAGTGTCTTATATAGAACAATTCCTTGTCTGCTCTCGTTCAGATAACAATGCCTGGTCTGTTTTCTTCTGTGACACATTTCCTTGTCTACTCTCTTACACGGACCAAATTATGGACTGATGTTGCAGTGGTTAGGATTTCTGATCATCATCCATACGATGAAGCTTCATTTCCTAAGCACACACCGACCTGAATTCGAACCACTGTTAATTGCTATTATAACACATGCTCTACAGCCTGAGCTTTTCGCCCTTGTTCCTACCCCTACACTACTGAAATAAAGATGTTGCAAAGTTCTGTATTGATAAGAGCCATCCCTCATCTCGAAAAGAACCAATGACGGCGTGGATTCGTATCTTTTCACAGTTGTTTTTTAAGGATAACCTCAAAAAAGTGCTACTTGAAGCCTACACCCAAAACAACACTTATCACATACCTCTCTTTTTCTGCATGTTTTATTCTGCGTGAGAACCGGGTCCTGCTTTGTGTTAGGTTGTCGGATGGAGTCCGGCAGTTCTGGAAATCCATCTCTTTCACGACTTTCTGCACCACGCTAAAATAAGCAAACAAAAGACACCAAAAAATATGACTTTCTTACAGATAAATTCATTGATTCCAAGCTTCAATAAATCATTTGATTATTTGTAATTCATAATCTATGAATTTTTAATGAAATTAGCCCTTAGCAATACTAAGAAGCGATTTTATAAGCAACGGCTTTTCTCCTTCATGTCTCACTATTTTTCGTTCACTGATTTTATGCTTCTCCCAGTTTTATCTCAGAAAACAAATACGAACTAAGCACGCTGCCAATTATAACGGTGACAGTAAATAGGCGTAGCACTTCCAGTGTATTTCAATGTTTAGAAGGTTAATATTTAGTTTTAGTAGTTGTAGTAGTCTGATGCTTAGTTTTAGTAGTTCTAGTAGTTTGATGTTTAGCTTTAGTAGTTCTACTAGTTTATGATTTAGTATTAGTAGTTCTCGTAGTCTGATGCTTAGTTTTAGTAGTTCTACTAGTTTATGATTTAGTATTAGTAGTTCTACTAGTTTATGATTTAGTTTTAGTAGTTCTAGTAGTTTAATGTTTAGTTTTAGTAGTTCTACAAGTTTATGGTTTAGTTTTAGTAGTTCTACAAGTTTATGGTTTAGTTTTAGTAGTTCTTGTAGTTTGATGTTTAGTTTTAGTAGTTCTACAAGTTTATGGTTTAGTTTTAGTAGTTCTACAAGTTTATGGTTTAGTTTTAGTAGTTCTTGTAGTTTGATGTTTAGTTTTAGTAGTTCTAGTAGTTTGATGTTTAGTTTTAGTAGTTCTACTAGTTGATGGTTTAGTTTTAGTAGTTCTAGTAATTTATGGTTTAGTTTTAGTAGTTCTAGTAGTTTAATGTTTAGTTTTAGTAGTTCTACTAGTTGATGGTTTAGTTTTAGTAGTTCTAGTAATTTATGGTTTAGTTTTAGTAGTTCTAGTAGTTTAATGTTTAGTTTTAGTAGTTCTACTAGTTGATGGTTTAGTTTTAGTAGTTCTAGTAATTTATTGTTTAGTTTTAGTAGTTCTAGTAGTTTAATGTTTAGTTTTAGTAGTTCTACTAGTTGATGGTTTAGTTTTAGTAGTTCTAGTAATTTATGGTTTAGTTTTAGTAGTTCTAGTAGTTTAATGTTTAGTTTTAGTAGTTCTACTAGTTGATGGTTTAGTTTTAGTAGTTCTAGTAATTTAATGTTTAGTTTTAGTAGTTCTAGTAGTTTAATGTTTAGTTTTAGTAGTTCTACTAGTTGATGGTTTAGTTTTAGTAGTTCTAGTAATTTAATGTTTAGTTTTAGTAGTTCTAGTAGTTTAATGTTTAGTTTTAGTAGTTCTACTAGTTGATGGTTTAGTTTTAGTAGTTCTAGTAATTTAATGTTTAGTTTTAGTAGTTCTAGTAGTTTAATGTTTAGTTTTAGTAGTTCTACTAGTTGATGGTTTAGTTTTAGTAGTTCTAGTAATTTAATGTTTAGTTTTAGTAGTTCTAGTAGTTTAATGTTTAGCTTTAGTACTTCTACTAGTTGATGGTTTAGTTTTAGTAGTTCTAGTAGTTTAATGTTTAGTTTTAGTAGTTTTAATGTTTAGTTTTAGTAGTTTTAATGTTTAGTTTTAGTAGTTCTACTAGTTGATGGTTTAGTTTTAGTAGTTCTACAAGTTGATGGTTTAGTTTTAGTAGTTCTAGTAATTTAATGTTTAGTTTTAGTAGTTCTAGTAGTTTAATGTTTAGTTTTAGTAGTTCTACTAGTTGATGGTTTAGTTTTAGTAGTTCTAGTAGTTTAATGTTTAGTTTTAGTAGTTTTAATGTTTATTTTTAGTAGTTTAATGTTTAGTTTTAGTAGTTTTAATGTTTAGTTTTAGTAGTTTTAATGTTTAGTTTTAGTAGTTCTACTAGTTGATGGTTTAGTTTTAGTAGTTCTAGTAGTTTAATGTTTAGTTTTAGTAGTTCTACTAGTTGATGGTTTAGTTTTAGTAGTTTAGTAGTAGTGACCAACAGGTCACTACTACTGAACATTTTATACATTTCATGTATGGCACTAACCCACACAATATCTAAAAACCTGCAGAATTCACAAAGAAAGTGGGATCAATCATAACTTTCCTAATTGCTGACTACGGCTAACTTCACGCAACTGCTATTTACCTTTTGGTCTGCTATATTTAGGCATCGTCATTATCCTTATTTGGACGAAGTTAAAAGACTGTTTGTCGAACTCTGGTGACAGTGTACGTATAAGAAAAAGCGAAGGTGAAAGAAACAAACCGGGTGAAGAATGAGGCAAGGAAAAGACTTTAAGACCAAGCTCAAAGGTGAGAATATGATGATGATAACGTGGAAGATGAAGACGATGTACTGACAAGACGTGGGGAAACGAAGCTTGCGGAGATAAAAAAGGATATGTAAGCAAAGAAACAAAATGCAGGATGGTAGAAAAGATGATAAAGGCAACTTTCTGGTAATAAGAGTAAAAATACCGGCATTAATATAGCGCTATAAAACTACTCAACGTGAAGATTTCTTGGTGATGAAAAAGTGCGTCGTGAGTTACTGAAGTACAGTGATAATACTAAAGTACGAGAGACAGTTGAAAAGTGCGTGGCCCAAGACAGCGGGATATAAGCAAAATATTTTCCCCGTGTACAGTCCAACAATCTGGCGGGAAGTTCAAAAAGAATAACTTACTAGTTTTTTCTGTTACAGATAATTGATAATTATCATTCAGCAATTTCTGAGAAAATTTTAAACATCGGCTATCGCTTACTCTTTCGATATTTTCATCTGAAGGGATCATCACCAAAGGAGATTCGTGAAGTTATTGTAACAACATGAGAGACTACCCCTACTTAAAGCATAGCGCAGAAATAGGTGGAAGAATGTAAATGTGACAAGGAGTACCTGAAAGACGGCGGTCACATAGAAATACCTGGTACTATTGAGACACAGGAGATCATTAAATGAATTATATGACATGACTCTTGCAGCTCGTCGATAGCAGAGCTGCACTTCGCTACAGAACTGGGCATTTCACAGAAATGCAATATGCTGTAATCGACAACAGTCCCCAGGTAACCAAGGTATTGCTAGGCAGGTGTACTGTACAGTACTTGTAATGCAATGACATCGAACGACTCATTAAGAAGAAACAGATTTTCATGGTAAACAAGCAATAAAAAGAGTATACGTGATCAAACGCACCAGTACAAGGACAGTATCATGATATGCCATTGGATTACTAAAGTGTACAAAAGTAATGCCGATCAAAGGTGATAACAAAATACTAAGCTAATGAGAGAGCACTGGGCCCTTCTGACGATTGTTCACAACAAACCAATTAGAAATTGCAATTGCATGGTGGACCAAAACACAATGTTATAAAGACAAAACTATAATGACTGAGCATCACCAGGTTCATTTACATGAGATACAGGTGGCGTACGGTATGACAATATTTGAAAATGGTTGAATTGTGGACCACTTAAGAAAGAAACACCTGGAAGGCCAATCGTAACACAAGTAAAAGCTCTACGCACAAATGATGTCAAGTGCAAAATAGACAAGGGCCATGTATCACCTGTGTGCAGTTGTGTGGTGACTGAGAAAAGATAATTATCTACATAGTAACAGGTGGTACCCTGGCCTAGAACAGTGCCGGGCCAATGTTTTGATGACGTGATGACAGTAGTACGCTGGATAATAAACGTTTGTTCTTTCTCGCTCTAAAAATGCTATAAAACCATAAAATGTCACTGTCGATGAAAAAGCTTGTACTTTGGGCCTTTGGCAATCCAAGCAGACCATCAGCCTATAGAAAACAAGTTTGATGTTGTAGCCAGCGATAAAATGAATAGAAACTACCAGATCTACTACAAGCTCTTTTGATGCTAGGGTATACTTAAAAGAAATATAAATGATCGATTAATACCAAAGTTTAAAGGGAAAGTAAGAGTAGCGGGGGTGTTTGTTATAACTGGTCCAATAGGTACACCAAGTTAAAGATACATATTGTTGGTATCAATGACAGAAGTCAAATAGTGCCTAGATAAGCTACGGGCAGCATTGAGGTGTGGCACGTATTAAAAAAAGATGCTACTCATGCAGATTAAGCCTTAACAAAGAACGATAAGTACGTAATGGCTAATAATAAGTACTGGGTATCTTAGGTTAATGGGTTTGACGTGATGTTCAGCTGTCACCTACAAAATAAAAAACATATACTGTATAGAAAAGTAAACCACAAACCTTCACTCCCTGCTCCTTGAAAAACCTTTCATTTATCATCGTAAATTTCATATTTTCTAAAGTGACAAACTCTCCATCTAGATCGGCTTTTTGGTTTGAATAATCATACATTGACGGACTGGTACTTGACTCATAATAGTCACATTCGGCGGTATCCTGAAACAATAACAACAGCAGTAATAACAACAACAACAATAATAATAATAATAATAAATAATAATAACAACAACAATAATAATAATAATAATTTAAAAAAATAATACTAAACGTATAACGAACAATCGTGAGTGGACTGATGCGCAAAAACATAGAATAGTAGATATTGATAAACACTAAAGAAGAAAAAGAAAGAACTTTTGAAACAAATAAAGGTAGATCGGGTATTGAATATCCAGAATAAAAAAGAACAGCTCAAAATCTGATTGACAATGCCAAAAGATTCAAGAAGGAAGGATGGGGAAACCAGGAAGGGTATGTAGATTAAGGCGTAAATGTAAATGAAGCAAGCGATAATTGGAAACACATTGAATAGACTACAGAAACGAAAACGAGTTTGTTATTATACACGAAAGAGAGAGATTAAAAGGTAGAGATCATATGAAGAGAGTGAAGGAAAGATGGGACTAGATGTATCCTAAATATTGCCTGATCAGTGGGCAGAAGTTGAGAAATAACGCGGTTAGATTCAAGAAAGAAACAGATGTAATAAATTTGATCTTAGTATGACAATGGGAAGAGCAAGAGTAGGTAGAGATGCAGGATGAAAATGTTGAAGAACCGACAGATTTCGCCAGGGTGGTTATAGAACTAGCCACTATTATGAATGGGCAACCTGAAGATAATGAACACGTCGGAGCCGCACACACTGCACAGGATCGAGAAATATAAACATCGTTCATAACAGAGCTGGAGAATCTGATGCATTCTTCAATGCTACAGGTTAAACCCCGTATGAAACTACAAAAAAAATAAGCTTGATAGTCAAATATATTAAAGTGGAAAGAAGATACTGAAGTGAATACTATACCAGAAATAAATGATAAAGTAAATGCAATGGAAAAAGCTATTGCATTCAAGGTGGGACTACTTTCTGGCAAAGACAAACCCAGTAAAAACAAAAGGAATGTAGAAGGAGGAAATCGTCGGGTACTTAAGATTAAGGAAGAGATAAAATAACTTAGAGAGAACATTGCGAAGACAAACAATGCGTTGTTTGGGAAAAGGAACCGGAGAAAGGCTACATCCACCGAGTAAGAGCCATCCGCAACGGATTAAGGACCAAATGTAAAAAGGATACGAGAAAATTCTAGCCTCTGAAGGATGAAAGAACTCCGCTTAGACCAAATGAGATAAAAAAAGTTAAGCTGGCAAAATATATTGAGAAGAGAACAAAACAAGATGTCAGGTTCCAGCGTGACTTCAAAGGATTCTTTAGGCAGTTTGAAGAAGACGGTGCACGTGAAGGGGAGATATCAGATATGGATAGGTTCATTAACCTTTGGTGAGGTATATGGGAAAGGAAAAATGAACACCTTACCGGCCGTGGATGGAGGAGAGAATAAGACAACTAGACCGATTACCAGGGTCATTGACTTTGTTGTTAACTTTAAAAAGTGAAAAAGCGAGGCGTAAATAGAAAAGGATGGACAGTCCCAGGAAAAGACGACATACAGAATTGTTGGTGGAAAAAGTCAGAGTCTGCTAAAAGAACATTCACCAGATCATTCACTGCCCTGAAGGAAAATAATTCAATGATTCTGACTTGGTGGCCAACGGGAATAATAGTATTACCACCTAAAACCAAGAACCTAGAAGATGAAGAGAATTACAGACCAAAAACGTTGTTGAATACTTCATACAAAACAATAACAGATGTGGAAGCAAAGTACATGAGAGAACAAACCATAACAAATGAAACATCGGATAAAGGCCAATTACGAGCAACAGAAGGTGTCCAGGGAATGGTGTATCAGTTAATCATTAACAGATGTATCATGAAAGCAGTGAAACAATGCCTTAGAAATCTTGCAGTTCCATTTTACGATTACAAAAAGGCCCATAACAAAGTCCACCATGACTGGATGTTTATAGTTTACCACTGGATCGGCATACCAAAAGAAGTGATCACATTGATATCGCAGTTAATGGAAAAGTGAAAAAAAAGATTGGAGATATGGAGTAAAGGGGTAAAGGTAACAAGCTGGTGGATCCACATTTCGTGCGGCTTCCTGCAAAGGCACAGCTTTTCGCCAGTTGGCTTTTGTATATCCGAAATACCAGTATGTTTACTATTGAAACAATGTAAAGGCTACAGGATGGATCCGCTGGAAGTAGAGACATCAGTCTAACACATAGCCTATTTGTAACGACTTAAAGCAAAACCAACAAAATTACAAAGCTCTTTAAGTCATGAGCGACATTATTGTACAGAAAGGTCTTGAAACTGGAACATGCTACGGAGTAGCAGTGTGTTGAAATTATATTCGAACGAGGCAAAATGGTGAGAGGTGAAAGGTTGGAGGTGCTGGAAGAGAGTATAAATCCAGATAAGAACGAAATATACAGGTTCCTCTGGTTAGAGCAACCAGACGGCATAACAACCAAGAGCCTGTTTGAGCGGGTTAAAGGCGAATTCACAAAGAGCGTCCGCATGGTAATCGGTACCAAACTGAATGATGACAATCTGGGGTTGTTGCAAATAATTCAAAAGTAATTCCAGTGGCAGTAGGCAGCTACATCAAATAATAGAGAGAAATGAGAGCAAATCGTATATTGGGCAAGCATGGAAGCGACGAAAGACCTACTTGAAGAGAGAATGGTCGGTGGACGTGAGATAAAGTCCATGAGATGTTTACCAAGAAACGAGACGCAGAGTTGCTTGCCATCAGGGAACGTCGACGAAAGGAAGTGGAGTATAACATCAAAACGAAGCAAGATATCGAAACGATAAGGGAAAGGCTTAAAATGATGATTCACGAAAAAGCTCAGCATTTAAAAGAAAAGCAAGCAATATAGCCAAAGTATGTTGTTTAACAAGGATCGTAAGAAATTCTAGAGGCCCCACGGTAATGAAGAAATAAGGGTAGAAACCACCGAGCAGAGAAATGATAAAAATTTCTGGAGAGGAATTTCGGGGGAAGAAAAACATAATAAAAATACAGATTGGATAACCCATGAAGAGGAAACGTATTCACAGACAGAGAGCCAAAAATAGTTACACTAACAAAGGGAGAGATCCATACTTCGATCAGAAAATCAAGTAACTGGAAGTCGCCAGGAATAGATGAACACCCGGTATCTCAATAAATGAGATCAACGCCAAAATTATAAATCAAATCAAACTTATACTCAATTGCATTTACCTTTTTTCATCCATAATTACAACCCGTATGGCTTTCGGTCTAGAAGATCAACCTTGGGATACCTGATTAGTTAGAAAAGGCCATAAGGCAGATCCACGCGAAAACTCGAACAAAAGTTTTTTCTTTTACCAAATAGGCAACTTTAGGAGTTCAATATGATATCTTAGTTTTGCCAAGATGACACACTTTCAGCATTTTTATTCACAACTGTGTGGCATGGTTTCGTGGGGAACCGTTAAAGTCGATCGACAGAAAGGGGGGAGGGATAGAGAGAGGGGAAAAATTCAGGATTCATATGGTGTGTGTTCAGACTGGTTGAAACCAGGACATTATCATCTGTCATCGGCTATGGATTAAGAGTTTGAGCTCCTTGTTGGCCGTCATTATCGAGGCAGATTCCTTGAAGATGAAGGATCCGATAATACCTCTACAAGCCATACCGTGTATTTAGGGGAAGGGGGGGGGGGTGTAAAGGCTTGGAAGTCAAAACAAAAAGAGAGTAAAATTGAACCTTCCTCAAGAAATTTCAGCGAGTTTGTTCTCAAATCTGATAGTAAATTTAGCTGCGTGATATAAAAAAAGGAAGTTTGATAATATAAATGGAATGCGTCTAAAAATGGAGAGGGTGGGAGCGTAGTCTGACTAGGTGAGGTAAAGCATCGAGGTAACCATGACGGTGATTCTGTCAACTGACACCGAGTGACAAATATATATATATATACAAATATATATAATATATAATATATATAATATATATAATATAATATATAATATATATATACATATACTGAAAATTGCAAAAAACAAACATATGCCAACATATATGCCAACCTCGGCAATCTGTCCATCTTCCGCATTATATATTTCGGGTAAAGAACAAGCGTCAGAAGTAGGTTCTATCTCCATAGTTTCTTCTATTTTAGGCGTAGTTTCTAGGGGTCCAATTGTCCTTGTTCTCTTCACTGTTTCTTCAACAATTCCAATTGCCTCACTTTCTTCATTGATGGCGGTATCCTGTCATAAGAAATAAAAATCAATAAATACATAAATAAAATATTTCCTTAACATTTGTATTTTGATGCAGTGGTGCTATTTCCTCATATATTTCATATTTTTACCAGCTGGCGTTATGCCACACCGTATACTTTGTGCAAGCATACTTTTGGTGCTATACAAAATACAAACTTTAACTAACAGCATTTAACATAGTAATTCCCCTATCTATGACTTAAAGTCCCTTATCAATCGCATTTGTAATATTAAAAGCTTAATTCCAGTGAATTTCAGAAATAGTTGTGTGCCTATACCTGTTTAAAACCATAAATGATCGACAAAGCGCCACTACTTGCCATATGTTGATTTCGAATTAAAGTGTCGTGTTTTGATCCAAAAATTAAACAGTGTCGCAGTACTGAATTAAACATGGCATAGAAAAGCAGAACCGAAATGATAAAGCTCTTTCTTTTTTGACTTTAACATCAAGTCTTTTTTAAGTTTATGACTTGACCAATGATAATAAAAGAACTGCATATTACATTTGCTATTGTTTATAATAATTATCATATCCCACAGTGTAAACACGATCTTAACATGACCTCGCTTGCACAGCACGCTGTAAATCCATTCCACTTAACACCTATCATCATATTAATAGGTTTTTCTCCACAAAATGCCATGTGTACAGTTGATAGTAACATAAACTAAACAAGTAAAACAAACACATCGATAACAATGATAAAAAACATGTTCTTTGTTACATACATCAATTAAAGAACAAATATATGCATTGACATCTGTCTTGAATAACTTCTCGTTTCGTATTGTCACGGCCAATGTCTCCGGAGACAAATCCAGTCCTTTTAAATCAAGTTTCCGTTCACTGTTAGTGACTCGAACTTTTCCACCTTTCCACACTTCTTCATTTCTGTAAGAATGCTAACAAGAAAAAGTAGAATAAATAAGAGCTACATAAAAAATAGTAACTGAGTACCCTCTTCTAGAAAAAAGAAAATTGCGACTGCCATTTTACGGTACTGAGTAAATCTCACCTAAATCAAAATACGCTGTTGTAGAGAAAAGCAAATTGCGACTGCCATTTTACGGTACTGAGGAAATCTCACCTAAATCAAAATACGCTGTTGTAGAGAAAAGAAAATTGCGACTGCCATTTTACGGTACTGAGGAAATCTCACCTAAATCAAAATACGCTGTTGTAGAGAAAAGAAAATTGCGACTGCCATTTTACGGTACTGAGGCAATCTCACCTAAATCAAAATACGCTGTTGTAGAGAAAAGCAAATTGCGACTGCCATTTTACGGTACTGAGGAAATCTCACCTAAATCAAAATACGCTGTTGTAGAGAAAAGCAAATTGCGACTGCCATTTTACGGTACTGAGGAAATCTCACCTAAATCAAAATACGCTGTTGTAGAGAAAAGCAAATTGCGACTGCCATTTTACGGTACTGAGGAAATCTCACCTAAATCAAAATACGCTGTTGTAGAGAAAAGCAAATTGCGACTGCCATTTTACGGTACTGAGGAAATCTCACCTAAATCAAAATACGCTGTTGTAGAGAAAAGCAAATTGCGACTGCCATTTTACGGTACTGAGGAAATCTCACCTAAATCAAAATACGCTGTTGTAGAGAAAAGCAAATTGCGACTGCCATTTTACGGTACTGAGGAAATCTCACCTAAATCAAAATACGCTGTTGTAGAGAAAAGCAAATTGCGACTGCCATTTTACGGTACTGAGGAAATCTCACCTAAATCAAAATACGCTGTTGTAGAGAAAAGCAAATTGCGACTGCCATTTTACGGTACTGAGGAAATCTCACCTAAATCAAAATACGCTGTTGTAGAGAAAAGCAAATTGCGACTGCCATTTTACGGTACTGAGGAAATCTCACCTAAATCAAAATACGCTGTTGTAGAGAAAAGCAAATTGCGACTGCCATTTTACGGTACTGAGGAAATCTCACCTAAATCAAAATACGCTGTTGTAGAGAAAAGCAAATTGCGACTGCCATTTTACGGTACTGAGGAAATCTCACCTAAATCAAAATACGCTGTTGTAGAGAAAAGCAAATTGCGACTGCCATTTTACGGTACTGAGGAAATCTCACCTAAATCAAAATACGCTGTTGTAGAGAAAAGCAAATTGCGACTGCCATTTTACGGTACTGAGGAAATCTCACCTAAATCAAAATACGCTGTTGTAGAGAAAAGCAAATTGCGACTGCCATTTTACGGTACTGAGGAAATCTCACCTAAATCAAAATACGCTGTTGTAGAGAAAAGCAAATTGCGACTGCCATTTTACGGTACTGAGGAAATCTCACCTAAATCAAAATACGCTGTTGTAGAGAAAAGCAAATTGCGACTGCCATTTTACGGTACTGAGGAAATCTCACCTAAATCAAAATACGCTGTTGTAGAGAAAAGCAAATTGCGACTGCCATTTTACGGTACTGAGGAAATCTCACCTAAATCAAAATACGCTGTTGTAGAGAAAAGCAAATTGCGACTGCCATTTTACGGTACTGAGGAAATCTCACCTAAATCAAAATACGCTGTTGTAGAGAAAAGCAAATTGCGACTGCCATTTTACGGTACTGAGGAAATCTCACCTAAATCAAAATACGCTGTTGTAGAGAAAAGCAAATTGCGACTGCCATTTTACGGTACTGAGGAAATCTCACCTAAATCAAAATACGCTGTTGTAGAGAAAAGCAAATTGCGACTGCCATTTTACGGTACTGAGGAAATCTCACCTAAATCAAAATACGCTGTTGTAGAGAAAAGCAAATTGCGACTGCCATTTTACGGTACTGAGGAAATCTCACCTAAATCAAAATACGCTGTTGTAGAGAAAAGCAAATTGCGACTGCCATTTTACGGTACTGAGGAAATCTCACCTAAATCAAAATACGCTGTTGTAGAGAAAAGCAAATTGCGACTGCCATTTTACGGTACTGAGGAAATCTCACCTAAATCAAAATACGCTGTTGTAGAGAAAAGCAAATTGCGACTGCCATTTTACGGTACTGAGGAAATCTCACCTAAATCAAAATACGCTGTTGTAGAGAAAAGCAAATTGCGACTGCCATTTTACGGTACTGAGGAAATCTCACCTAAATCAAAATACGCTGTTGTAGAGAAAAGCAAATTGCGACTGCCATTTTACGGTACTGAGGAAATCTCACCTAAATCAAAATACGCTGTTGTAGAGAAAAGCAAATTGCGACTGCCATTTTACGGTACTGAGGAAATCTCACCTAAATCAAAATACGCTGTTGTAGAGAAAAGCAAATTGCGACTGCCATTTTACGGTACTGAGGAAATCTCACCTAAATCAAAATACGCTGTTGTAGAGAAAAGCAAATTGCGACTGCCATTTTACGGTACTGAGGAAATCTCACCTAAATCAAAATACGCTGTTGTAGAGAAAAGCAAATTGCGACTGCCATTTTACGGTACTGAGGAAATCTCACCTAAATCAAAATACGCTGTTGTAGAGAAAAGCAAATTGCGACTGCCATTTTACGGTACTGAGGAAATCTCACCTAAATCAAAATACGCTGTTGCAGAGAAAAGCAAATTGCGACTGCCATTTTACGGTACTGAGGAAATCTCACCTAAATCAAAATACGCTGTTGTAGAGAAAAGCAAATTGCGACTGCCATTTTACGGTACTGAGGAAATCTCACCTAAATCAAAATACGCTGTTGTAGAGAAAAGCAAATTGCGACTGCCATTTTACGGTACTGAGGAAATCTCACCTAAATCAAAATACGCTGTTGTAGAGAGAGAGCAAATTGCGACGCCATTTTACGGTACTGAGGAAATCTCACCTAAATCAAAATACGCTGTTGTAGAGAAAAGCAAATTGCGACTGCCATTTTACGGTACTGAGGAAATCTCACCTAAATCAAAATACGCTGTTGTAGAGAAAAGCAAATTGCGACTGCCATTTTACGGTACTGAGGAAATCTCACCTAAATCAAAATACGCTGTTGTAGAGAAAAGCAAATTGCGACTGCCATTTTACGGTACTGAGGAAATCTCACCTAAATCAAAATACGCTGTTGTAGAGTAAAGCAAATTGCGACTGCCATTTTACGGTACTGAGGAAATCTCACCTAAATCAAAATACGCTGTTGTAGAGAAAAGCAAATTGCGACTGCCATTTTACGGTACTGAGGAAATCTCACCTAAATCAAAATACGCTGTTGTAGAGAAAAGCAAATTGCGACTGCCATTTTACGGTACTGAGGAAATCTCACCTAAATCAAAATACGCTGTTGTAGAGAAAAGCAAATTGCGACTGCCATTTTACGGTACTGAGGAAATCTCACCTAAATCACAATACGCTGTTGTAGAGAAAAGCAAATTGCGACTGCCATTTTACGGTACTGAGGAAATCTCACCTAAATCAAAATACGCTGTTGTAGAGAAAAGCAAATTGCGACTGCCATTTTACGGTACTGAGGAAATCTCACCTAAATCAAAATACGCTGTTGTAGAGAAAAGCAAATTGCGACTGCCATTTTACGGTACTGAGGAAATCTCACCTAAATCAAAATACGCTGTTGTAGAGAAAAGCAAATTGCGACTGCCATTTTACGGTACTGAGGAAATCTCACCTAAATCACAATACGCTGTTGTAGAGAAAAGCAAATTGCGACTGCCATTTTACGGTACTGAGGAAATCTCACCTAAATCACAATACGCTGTTGTAGAGAAAAGCAAATTGCGACTGCCATTTTACGGTACTGAGGAAATCTCACCTAAATCAAAATACGCTGTTGTAGAGAAAAGCAAATTGCGACTGCCATTTTACGGTACTGAGGAAATCTCACCAAATCAAAATACGCTGTTGTAGAGAAAAGCAAATTGCGACTGCCATTTTACGGTACTGAGGAAATCTCACCTAAATCAAAATACGCTGTTGTAGAGAAAAGCAAATTGCGACTGCCATTTTACGGTACTGAGGAAATCTCACCTAAATCAAAATACGCTGTTGTAGAGAAAAGCAAATTGCGACTGCCATTTTACGGTACTGAGGAAATCTCACCTAAATCAAAATACGCTGTTGTAGAGAAAAGCAAATTGCGACTGCCATTTTACGGTACTGAGGAAATCTCACCTAAATCAAAATACGCTGTTGTAGAGAAAAGCAAATTGCGACTGCCATTTTACGGTACTGAGGAAATCTCACCTAAATCAAAATACGCTGTTGTAGAGAAAAGCAAATTGCGACTGCCATTTTACGGTACTGAGGAAATCTCACCTAAATCAAAATACGCTGTTGTAGAGAAAAGCAAATTGCGACTGCCATTTTACGGTACTGAGGAAATCTCACCTAAATCAAAATACGCTGTTGTAGAGAAAAGCAAATTGCGACTGCCATTTTACGGTACTGAGGAAATCTCACCTAAATCAAAATACGCTGTTGTAGAGAAAAGCAAATTGCGACTGCCATTTTACGGTACTGAGGAAATCTCACCTAAATCAAAATACGCTGTTGTAGAGAAAAGCAAATTGCGACTGCCATTTTACGGTACTGAGGAAATCTCACCTAAATCAAAATACGCTGTTGTAGAGAAAAGCAAATTGCGACTGCCATTTTACGGTACTGAGGAAATCTCACCTAAATCAAAATACGCTGTTGTAGAGAAAAGCAAATTGCGACTGCCATTTTACGGTACTGAGGAAATCTCACCTAAATCAAAATACGCTGTTGTAGAGAAAAGCAAATTGCGACTGCCATTTTACGGTACTGAGGAAATCTCACCTAAATCAAAATACGCTGTTGTAGAGAAAAGCAAATTGCGACTGCCATTTTACGGTACTGAGGAAATCTCACCTAAATCAAAATACGCTGTTGTAGAGAAAAGCAAATTGCGACTGCCATTTTACGGTACTGAGGAAATCTCACCTAAATCAAAATACGCTGTTGTAGAGAAAAGCAAATTGCGACTGCCATTTTACGGTACTGAGGAAATCTCACCTAAATCAAAATACGCTGTTGTAGAGAAAAGCAAATTGCGACTGCCATTTTACGGTACTGAGGAAATCTCACCTAAATCAAAATACGCTGTTGTAGAGAAAAGCAAATTGCGACTGCCATTTTACGGTACTGAGGAAATCTCACCTAAATCAAAATACGCTGTTGTAGAGAAAAGCAAATTGCGACTGCCATTTTACGGTACTGAGGAAATCTCACCTAAATCAAAATACGCTGTTGTAGAGAAAAGCAAATTGCGACTGCCATTTTACGGTACTGAGGAAATCTCACCTAAATCAAAATACGCTGTTGTAGAGAAAAGCAAATTGCGACTGCCATTTTACGGTACTGAGGAAATCTCACCTAAATCAAAATACGCTGTTGTAGAGAAAAGCAAATTGCGACTGCCATTTTACGGTACTGAGGAAATCTCACCTAAATCAAAATACGCTGTTGTAGAGAAAAGCAAATTGCGACTGCCATTTTACGGTACTGAGGAAATCTCACCTAAATCAAAATACGCTGTTGTAGAGAAAAGCAAATTGCGACTGCCATTTTACGGTACTGAGGAAATCTCACCTAAATCAAAATACGCTGTTGTAGAGAAAAGCAAATTGCGACTGCCATTTTACGGTACTGAGGAAATCTCACCTAAATCAAAATACGCTGTTGTAGAGAAAAGCAAATTGCGACTGCCATTTTACGGTACTGAGGAAATCTCACCTAAATCAAAATACGCTGTTGTAGAGAAAAGCAAATTGCGACTGCCATTTTACGGTACTGAGGAAATCTCACCTAAATCAAAATACGCTGTTGTAGAGAAAAGCAAATTGCGACTGCCATTTTACGGTACTGAGGAAATCTCACCTAAATCAAAATACGCTGTTGTAGAGAAAAGCAAATTGCGACTGCCATTTTACGGTACTGAGGAAATCTCACCTAAATCAAAATACGCTGTTGTAGAGAAAAGCAAATTGCGACTGCCATTTTACGGTACTGAGGAAATCTCACCTAAATCAAAATACGCTGTTGTAGAGAAAAGCAAATTGCGACTGCCATTTTACGGTACTGAGGAAATCTCACCTAAATCAAAATACGCTGTTGTAGAGAAAAGCAAATTGCGACTGCCATTTTACGGTACTGAGGAAATCTCACCTAAATCAAAATACGCTGTTGTAGAGAAAAGCAAATTGCGACTGCCATTTTACGGTACTGAGGAAATCTCACCTAAATCAAAATACGCTGTTGTAGAGAAAAGCAAATTGCGACTGCCATTTTACGGTACTGAGGAAATCTCACCTAAATCAAAATACGCTGTTGTAGAGAAAAGCAAATTGCGACTGCCATTTTACGGTACTGAGGAAATCTCACCTAAATCAAAATACGCTGTTGTAGAGAAAAGCAAATTGCGACTGCCATTTTACGGTACTGAGGAAATCTCACCTAAATCAAAATACGCTGTTGTAGAGAAAAGCAAATTGCGACTGCCATTTTACGGTACTGAGGAAATCTCACCTAAATCAAAATACGCTGTTGTAGAGAAAAGCAAATTGCGACTGCCATTTTACGGTACTGAGGAAATCTCACCTAAATCAAAATACGCTGTTGTAGAGAAAAGCAAATTGCGACTGCCATTTTACGGTACTGAGGAAATCTCACCTAAATCAAAATACGCTGTTGTAGAGAAAAGCAAATTGCGACTGCCATTTTACGGTACTGAGGAAATCTCACCTAAATCAAAATACGCTGTTGTAGAGAAAAGCAAATTGCGACTGCCATTTTACGGTACTGAGGAAATCTCACCTAAATCAAAATACGCTGTTGTAGAGAAAAGCAAATTGCGACTGCCATTTTACGGTACTGAGGAAATCTCACCTAAATCAAAATACGCTGTTGTAGAGAAAAGCAAATTGCGACTGCCATTTTACGGTACTGAGGAAATCTCACCTAAATCAAAATACGCTGTTGTAGAGAAAAGCAAATTGCGACTGCCATTTTACGGTACTGAGGAAATCTCACCTAAATCAAAATACGCTGTTGTAGAGAAAAGCAAATTGCGACTGCCATTTTACGGTACTGAGGAAATCTCACCTAAATCAAAATACGCTGTTGTAGAGAAAAGCAAATTGCGACTGCCATTTTACGGTACTGAGGAAATCTCACCTAAATCAAAATACGCTGTTGTAGAGAAAAGCAAATTGCGACTGCCATTTTACGGTACTGAGGAAATCTCACCTAAATCAAAATACGCTGTTGTAGAGAAAAGCAAATTGCGACTGCCATTTTACGGTACTGAGGAAATCTCACCTAAATCAAAATACGCTGTTGTAGAGAAAAGCAAATTGCGACTGCCATTTTACGGTACTGAGGAAATCTCACCTAAATCAAAATACGCTGTTGTAGAGAAAAGCAAATTGCGACTGCCATTTTACGGTACTGAGGAAATCTCACCTAAATCAAAATACGCTGTTGTAGAGAAAAGCAAATTGCGACTGCCATTTTACGGTACTGAGGAAATCTCACCTAAATCAAAATACGCTGTTGTAGAGAAAAGCAAATTGCGACTGCCATTTTACGGTACTGAGGAAATCTCACCTAAATCAAAATACGCTGTTGTAGAGAAAAGCAAATTGCGACTGCCATTTTACGGTACTGAGGAAATCTCACCTAAATCAAAATACGCTGTTGTAGAGAAAAGCAAATTGCGACTGCCATTTTACGGTACTGAGGAAATCTCACCTAAATCAAAATACGCTGTTGTAGAGAAAAGCAAATTGCGACTGCCATTTTACGGTACTGAGGAAATCTCACCTAAATCAAAATACGCTGTTGTAGAGAAAAGCAAATTGCGACTGCCATTTTACGGTACTGAGGAAATCTCACCTAAATCAAAATACGCTGTTGTAGAGAAAAGCAAATTGCGACTGCCATTTTACGGTACTGAGGAAATCTCACCTAAATCAAAATACGCTGTTGTAGAGAAAAGCAAATTGCGACTGCCATTTTACGGTACTGAGGAAATCTCACCTAAATCAAAATACGCTGTTGTAGAGAAAAGCAAATTGCGACTGCCATTTTACGGTACTGAGGAAATCTCACCTAAATCAAAATACGCTGTTGTAGAGAAAAGCAAATTGCGACTGCCATTTTACGGTACTGAGGAAATCTCACCTAAATCAAAATACGCTGTTGTAGAGAAAAGCAAATTGCGACTGCCATTTTACGGTACTGAGGAAATCTCACCTAAATCAAAATACGCTGTTGTAGAGAAAAGCAAATTGCGACTGCCATTTTACGGTACTGAGGAAATCTCACCTAAATCAAAATACGCTGTTGTAGAGAAAAGCAAATTGCGACTGCCATTTTACGGTACTGAGGAAATCTCACCTAAATCAAAATACGCTGTTGTAGAGAAAAGCAAATTGCGACTGCCATTTTACGGTACTGAGGAAATCTCACCTAAATCAAAATACGCTGTTGTAGAGAAAAGCAAATTGCGACTGCCATTTTACGGTACTGAGGAAATCTCACCTAAATCAAAATACGCTGTTGTAGAGAAAAGCAAATTGCGACTGCCATTTTACGGTACTGAGGAAATCTCACCTAAATCAAAATACGCTGTTGTAGAGAAAAGCAAATTGCGACTGCCATTTTACGGTACTGAGGAAATCTCACCTAAATCAAAATACGCTGTTGTAGAGAAAAGCAAATTGCGACTGCCATTTTACGGTACTGAGGAAATCTCACCTAAATCAAAATACGCTGTTGTAGAGAAAAGCAAATTGCGACTGCCATTTTACGGTACTGAGGAAATCTCACCTAAATCAAAATACGCTGTTGTAGAGAAAAGCAAATTGCGACTGCCATTTTACGGTACTGAGGAAATCTCACCTAAATCAAAATACGCTGTTGTAGAGAAAAGCAAATTGCGACTGCCATTTTACGGTACTGAGGAAATCTCACCTAAATCAAAATACGCTGTTGTAGAGAAAAGCAAATTGCGACTGCCATTTTACGGTACTGAGGAAATCTCACCTAAATCAAAATACGCTGTTGTAGAGAAAAGCAAATTGCGACTGCCATTTTACGGTACTGAGGAAATCTCACCTAAATCAAAATACGCTGTTGTAGAGAAAAGCAAATTGCGACTGCCATTTTACGGTACTGAGGAAATCTCACCTAAATCAAAATACGCTGTTGTAGAGAAAAGCAAATTGCGACTGCCATTTTACGGTACTGAGGAAATCTCACCTAAATCAAAATACGCTGTTGTAGAGAAAAGCAAATTGCGACTGCCATTTTACGGTACTGAGGAAATCTCACCTAAATCAAAATACGCTGTTGTAGAGAAAAGCAAATTGCGACTGCCATTTTACGGTACTGAGGAAATCTCACCTAAATCAAAATACGCTGTTGTAGAGAAAAGCAAATTGCGACTGCCATTTTACGGTACTGAGGAAATCTCACCTAAATCAAAATACGCTGTTGTAGAGAAAAGCAAATTGCGACTGCCATTTTACGGTACTGAGGAAATCTCACCTAAATCAAAATACGCTGTTGTAGAGAAAAGCAAATTGCGACTGCCATTTTACGGTACTGAGGAAATCTCACCTAAATCAAAATACGCTGTTGTAGAGAAAAGCAAATTGCGACTGCCATTTTACGGTACTGAGGAAATCTCACCTAAATCAAAATACGCTGTTGTAGAGAAAAGCAAATTGCGACTGCCATTTTACGGTACTGAGGAAATCTCACCTAAATCAAAATACGCTGTTGTAGAGAAAAGCAAATTGCGACTGCCATTTTACGGTACTGAGGAAATCTCACCTAAATCAAAATACGCTGTTGTAGAGAAAAGCAAATTGCGACTGCCATTTTACGGTACTGAGGAAATCTCACCTAAATCAAAATACGCTGTTGTAGAGAAAATCAAATTGCGACTGCCATTTTACGGTACTGAGGAAAGCTAACATAAATCAAAATACGCTGTTGTAGAGAAAAGCAAATTGCGACTGCCATTTTACGGTACTGAGGAAATCTCACCTAAATCAAAATACGCTGTTGTAGAGAAAAGCAAATTGCGACTGCCATTTTACGGTACTGAGGAAATCTCACCTAAATCAAAATACGCTGTTGTAGAGAAAAGCAAATTGCGACTGCCATTTTACGGTACTGAGAAAATCTCAATAGTACCTCGAATACGTTTCAGTACCTTGTTCAAGGTTTTAAGATGGGAAATTTGACAGCCTTTTACAGAAATGAGGTTTCTCTTGAATAAAAGGAAATGACCTCCTCGAAAACGTTGATGGGCAAAGAAAACGTGACGGTAATGCTGTCAGCTTCATTGAAAGTTCGAACGATGCCTGAGCTCTAAACTAACTGCCGGTTATATTTCAATATTTCATTCTGTAAACACAAAAGCATATGGCCATTCTCATCAGCACAGTATGCTGTACATAAACTATATCAATACCTGTTATTATCTACACAAATATTCTTCTTACAAATACACACACACGCACACACACACACACACACATATATATATATATTTTTTTTTTTTCGTATACACACATATATATATATTTTTTTTTTTCGTATACACATATATATATATATTTNTATATATATATATATATATATTTTTCGTATACACATATATATATTTTTTTTTTGTATACACATATATATATTTTATTTTTTTTCCGTGTTTCACCAAAAGGTGAAACACGAAAAATAAGAACTATAATTGCAACTAATAGTTCACGGTATTTCGATCAGGCATTGCCTGATGATCACCTTATGTACATTGCTCTGCTATATGCATTGAGCACTTTTTGATACGAATACACAAAATGACACACACACACACACAAACACATATATATATATATATATATATATATATATATATATATATAAGCTTTAGGTGGTATAAGTAAACTTGCACAAGCATGGAAAGTAAATGTTGGAAGCAGTGTCCGGCTGCCTAAAAGATGTCTGGTCTAAGCTTTTATACGACTATGAATAGTGGGCGGTATGTAAAGCTATGAGAAGAGAACAGATGACAAAGGTTTTGTTCCTCGGAAAGATGTGTAAGATACCATGGGCTGACACTTAACAAATATGTAAATAAAGAAAGATGTAAATAATGAACATGATAAAGATAAAGGAAAAGATGTAAATAATGGAAAAATGTAAACTAGGAAAATGATGATAATACAGCAATGAACAGATACTGAAAAAGGTTTAAAAAATCACAGTTTGATGAAAGAATTAATGACAAGCAATCCAAATCTGTTTGAGCAAGTGAGGGAAAAGGTTGGAAGAGTAACTTTAAAGGTACCAAAGAAAATCGGAGGGAAAGTCATAAGAGCCTGGGAGCATACGTTATATCCTAAAGTCTTGGGTATGACTTGTCTATGGTATGGATCTCAGTATGGATTCTTGATTGCCATTTAAATGGTAAAAAGGACGATTAATAGAAAAGACTTGACAGGCAACGTCAGTATCTGACAGCAATCTAGGAGACAAAAATAGCAATTTAAAAATGTCAACAATTCAATAAAATCCAAAATTATTTAACATAATGATTACAATAAAATGCTTTAATTTAAAAACAATATTACAGTTTGAGCGACTTAAATTCATGAATTATCAATGTTATGTGGTCCACAAAAAAACTTTATGAGGAACAAAATTGTACCACAAACCTTATGCATATTGTCATCTTCTGCAGTATACACATCAGTTGAAGAACAAAAATAAGCACCGAACTCCTTCTTTAATAACACCTCGTTTGGTACAGTAATAGACAAAGTCTTCGGAGATACAACAAGTCTTTTCAAATCAGGTTTCTCTTCACAATCTGCAAATTCAACTGTTCTACTCGTCTTAAATTCTTCCATTCTGTACGTATCCTAACATGACAGTACAAAAAGGGGAAAAAATCTGCTACAAAAAATACTACAATGTTTCTTATGCAGTTGTTCCCTGGTATAATACTGTTAGCATCAGTATCAAAAGTATGTTAAGCGATGCTTTTACCTGTACAAACTAAGACTCTTACATTACCTTCCACAAAGAGGGGGGTTACCAAGGAATACAAGCATTATTATTTCAAAAAACCACCTTTTAATTCCATGATGAAGTACATTTACAGTTCCCAATCAAAATATACTGCTGCAATATTACACGAAATACTGTTATCCATTTTAGAAATAACAGTAATGTTAAGGTGTTGTGTACAGGTAAACAGACATTTAGGATGCTCTTCCATTTCACTCTTCTGAAAGTGATGATACTGAAAAGTCGTTTGTCTTTGTCATTCACAATAATATGAAACATCCTGCCAATCTTTTGTAGTCAAGAAATATATGTCGCTTAGCTGGATTCCAAGGCATTTCTTTAGAGAGGTCTACGCCCAATATTCTCCATATGAGATTTCCCTGCTGAATACAATTGTTAACAGTTGCTATTACTACATTTATTTATCTGACTACCAACTGCTCTTTAAAAGTTGAAGGAATATACGCCATGTACGGGTTTAGTTAATACCACAGTTGCCTGTGTAATTACTGGGAAATTTTCACCTTGATACCTAACCTTAGCACTTAACTGAATCGTCCACAATGCCTAGTTTCCAGTTGGTTTGTTTTAAACTTCATCTACACACTAATACAGATCTTCCCATAAGCCTACCCTAGTAAACAATGGCAAATGGGAGGGTCATTGACCACTCGACAAATAGCACAGTGACGTTCACCAGTTAATTATTGATCGATCCTGTAGACTGTAAATCATTTTTCAAAATCGGAAGTACCCACTATCCTACTGCCTCCAAACAAAAAAACAATCGTATTTAGTGAGAATAATTACGTTAAAAACTTGACAACATTGGAACTGTAGTAGTTTGATACATAAAAAATAATGTCAACAAGTTGTTTTTGTTTACTTTTGGCTAAACTTTTCAACATTACCAGTTAATTGCATCAGTGTGACAACAACTAGAACTTCTTTAACTAATAAAGTGATACTGGGTTACTAAAGTCTTTTGGTAAGTACAAGTTGCATATCGCCATGAACTATTAAAACGTTTCTTGGTTTGGTCTTTATTTGCACGACTACGTTGTATCAATGGTACAAGAATTATTACTATGAATATGCCTGTCTTTTTGTAATTTGCATTGAATATTTTGCCCCAAAATTAAGCTAAACCTTCTTCTTCTTCTTCATCTTTCGGCTGCTCCCGTCAGGGGTCGCCACAGCGGATCAATCGCCTCCATTTAGCGCGGTCGTCAGCGTCCTCTCTCCTCACTCCTAATGTCCTCATATCCTCTTCAATTCCGTCCATATATCTTCTCTTTGGTCTTCCTCTCTTCCTCTTCCCTGGCAGTTGCATCCTCAACATTCTCCTCCCGATGTAGCTATCTTCTCTTCTGACCACGTGTCCGTACCATCTCAGTCTTCCTTCCCTTTGCTTCTCTCCTAATCTTCTAACGTGTGCTGTTCCTCTGATGTTTTCATTTCTGATTTTATCTAGCTGTGTGACCCCAAGTGACCACCTCAGCATTCTCAACTCAGCCACTTCCAACTCAGCTTCCTGCTTCTTTGTTGTCGCTACCGTCTCAAGCCCATATAGCAAAGCTGGCC
>RDPX01000323.1:723705-734006 GCA_003991215.1 Morbakka virulenta
CAAGGGGTCTCAGTATCAATCGTCGGAAGACTTTTTGCATGACGGTTAGCAAAAGGAATGAGAATTTGAGCTGCAAAATATCAATAGATGGAGAAGACATTCAACAAGTAGATAAGTTTAATTATCTTGGCAGCATGATTACATCAGATGGAAGATGCATGGTAGAAATACGGAAACGAATTGCCACAGCAAAGGGGGTATTCCAGCGAATGTCTAAGATACTGAAAAACCAAACTATTTCCTTGAACACCAGGCTCCGAGTCCTCAACTGTTACGTAATCCCAGTGCTTACATACGGGAGTGAAAGTTGGACCATCACAGCAACCCTCGAAAAGAAGCTAGAAGCTGCAGAAATGTGGTTTCTACGCCGAATACTGCGGATTTCTTGGACAGAACACGTTACGAATGAAGATGTTTTGAGGAGAGCAGGATGCAAGAGAAAGCTGTTGTCCACCATTCGAAAAAGGCAGCTGTCCTTCCTAGGACATATAATGAGGAAAGAAGAGCTTGAGGAGTTGACGCTGACGGGAAAGATAGATGGGAAACGAGGCAGAGGACGACCAAGAACCAAGTACATGGGCAGTATTGCAGCATGGTCTACAAAGAGCGAGCTTCAACTACTGAGGACAGCGAAGGACAGAAATCTGTGGAGAGCCATGATCGCCAACGTTCCTGGACACGGCACCTGAGGAGGAGGAGGTAAGAAAGGGAAATGTTCTTACTAGTGCACACTTAGCCATCAAGAAGCCACTACTTAGTGTTTAAAGGTGTCGGGATCGATTCCTTGCATTGAAAAAAGCTTTGTGGCAATACATAGCACAATTGGTTGGCAAAAGGAAGAATGTCCGGGCAAGGAATCTTTGATTGCTTTACTATGCTCCCTCAGAAAAGCACTGTTTAATCAAGGAATGAAAAAAAGAAAGCAAAATAATTTATGGACTAAGCTTTTAAGTTAAGATTTGCTTTTACTAAAACATAGTATGGTACGTCTTAATTCTCTGATATCGTATTGTTCTGTTTAACTTGGCGCTTTTTATGTCACATACTTCAGCAGGACAACCATCAAAACTGAATTCCGTCTTTAATAATCTCTCATTTTCTATTCCTACTGGCATTATCATCATGGAAAGAAAAGCTGTCCTTTGAAATTTGACTTTTGGTCACAATCAGCGAGATCACCATTTGAATGTTTCTCTGTTGCTCTAATTCTGCCGGCATGTTAATACGAAATGTAAAGTACAATGGAAACATTACTACCTTAGAAATATATGCTAATACGAAATGTAAAGTACAATAGAAACATTACTACCTTAGAAATATATGCTAATACGAAATGTAAAGTACAATAGAAACATTACTACCTTAAAATTATAATAGAATAAATGCAGCAACATTTGGTGTACTTGTATCAACACCACACATTTCTTTATCTGTGCACCTTGACCCACAAACCTTAACTTGTCACTTCTAGCTTTTGGGAAGTAAACAAAGGCCATTGTCTTTGATAATACGAATACAATATCCAAAGCATAACACAGTGCTTCCGGTCTGTAATAAAAACTATTAAAAGGATTATACCTCTTTTATAAGAAATCTGGCTTTGGGTTAACCAGTTAAATTTTTCCTATTTTGGACCATCTAGATTAAAGTAGAATTCAAGCTTAACGGTAAAAAGTATCAAAAAGATTAAAAAAAAGGATCTAAAAAGTATCGAAAAGATTGAGCAGATTGATATGATATCTATTTATTAAGGATTTGTACATAAGAATCTTTCTGTATTTCACATCTGCCTGTGAGATCTCATGTAAAAATATTTTTCCAAGTGCAATCGAAAGTAATGCAATAAAATTCCTCTTACAAAATAATCGCCATGAACGTTTGTAGAAAAAGAAGCTAATTAAAGCTATATTCTACATTTGTAAATCATCTGAAATTATACAACATACCTTATGGTGAACGACAAAAAAAATCAACAAAACTTAGTCCAAAACTAAGTTTTGTTGATTTTTTTTAATTTTTCACCATATGATAGCTCTAATATTCTATTATTGAGCACTGCCGATAGCTAATAATTAATTCGATACTGGTACAACATACCTTAGCAATATGGCCATTTTCAATATTGTGTGTTTTTTCTGGACACAAATCATCAGCATCGACTTCTGTCTTCAATACACTCACATTTGGTATTGTAGCTGACAACATCTTCTGAGGTACAATCTGTCCTTGTAACTTAGGCTTCTGATCATATTCAACATGATCCACACATCCATCTGTTTTTACTTTTTCAATTCTTCTAGTAAGCTAACAATAAAGAATATGAATAATAAAGTTACTACTACAGAAAAGGACATGATTTTACTAGTGTACACTTAGCCATCAAGAAGCCACTACTTAGTGGTTAAATGCGTCGGGCTCGATATCTTGCATTGAAAAAAGCTTTGTAACCTTACAAAGAGTAATTGGTTGGCAAAAAGTAGCGGGACCGGGCAAGGAATCTCCTAATGGTTTATCACGGTCCCTCAGAAAAGGACTGAATGAATCAAGGGGAAAAAAAGAAAATACTAGTAAAATCAAGAACCACATTGAAACCTTCAAACTATCCTGAATCTACTACGAGCACTCCTCACCAACACATGCTTCCTCTTGAACAATAACATCTACACTCAAACCAACGGTGTACACATGGGAGCTTTTACATCCTCGGTGATAACTGAAATTATAAACAGCGGATCGTGGGGTAACCATCTGTGAAAGATACGTCGACAATGTTTTTGCAATCATAAAAAAGGATCACCTGCAACGTTTCTTTGCGCACATCAACAGCCTACACTCAAGTCAGCAGTCTCAGCTCGTAATAGTTTCATCACCACTGTTTGGAAGAGCAAGAAGCATTATTTCCATCCCATATGACCTTAGAAAAGAAGAAAGACACCTTCAGAAGGTAATCGTATCCAATGTATACCATGCTAAAATGTCCTGAGAACCTTACACAGAGCCACTGGACCTAATCACGAAGAAGATAAGGAGCCTCTTAAACGTATGTCTGCCTTACGTGAAAAACACGAATGAGTACCTAAGAAGAACTATCCGACAACACAATATTCAATGCTCCTTCTTCACTACATCCACCTTCAGGAAGATTCTGTCAAAACCATAGGAACCAGTTCCACTTTAAGAGAAGAACAATGTAGACATCTAATGGAAAAGACCTTGATGATGTTGTTGTAAAGAGGGGGGTATTTCAGGGTGACAGTTTGTCGCCTTTACTGTATGTGTTGTGTATGATTCCAATCTCCTTAGTAATTAGGAAGGTCAATACAGGTTATGAATGGGAAAAGAAAGAGTACAAATTAACGAATCTTTAGTCCATGGATGTACACATCTTTAGTATCTGCATTTGGATGGAGTTTGGTCTTAGAAAGTGTATTGTTCTTACCTTGAAGAGAAGGAAAATAGCTGGATGTGACGGGATAGAACTTCTGGGTGGCGAAGTAATGAAGGAAGTGGAACAGGAAGATTAAACATATTTGGAGAGAGTCCAGCTGGATAAGAAAAAAGAAAATGAAATGAAAGAGAAAATCACAAGGAAATACAAGAGATGGCTTAGGTTGATTCTTAACTCAAAGTTGAATGGTAGAAACAACATTACAGCGATGAACACATGGGCAGTAGCTATCTTCAGATATGGGACAAGATTCCTGGAATGTAAAGGATGTGAACTGAAAAGCTTAGACAGAACAACAAGAAAGCCAATGACAATGTATGATGCCTTTCATCCTTTGATGAGTGATGTGGAAATACTATACTTAAAGAGGCATGAAGGAGGCAGAGGTTTGATAAAGATAGAACACTGGGCTAAAAGAGAGGGAAAATAGCTTGCGCTTGTACGCAATGAATTCTGCAGAAAAAATAGTTCAGGCGATTCGCATATCAGTAACAGTTGAGATAAAGTACAATAAAAGTGACTTCAAACGACAGAATGCGCAGGAGCATAAACAGAAATTGACGTAGAAGAGGACTTATGGACAGTTCATCAGGGCAATGCCGGGCAAGATAGATAGGGGGTAAAACCTGGAATTGATTGTTTAGAAGTGATTTAAAGGTTGAGAGTGAGGTGTTGGTATGTTCTGTACAGGAACAGGCGATCAGAACAAATTATGTAAAACACCACATTGATAAGAGTATTGACAATCCCCTTTGTAGAATGTGTAGAAAGAGGGGAGAATTTGTGAAACATATGGTAAGTTAATGTGAGAAATTAGTCCAGAAAGAATACAAGAGTTAAATGTTAATAATCTACACATCTTATCAACACCACCACTGTTGTTGTTAAGTGACGCCATGATAATGCAGCAAAGAAAATTCATTTTTAACTGTGTACGATAAATGCATTAGAACACAAGGGGGGAATGGTATGAACAAAACCCAGAGGGAATAAAAGAGAATGTAGATGTAAAATTGTGCTACACAAGAACAAGCATAGAGAAGAAATTACATAACCCATAAGATTAATCATAGTTTAGAAAACCCATTGTGTAGAATGTGTAGAATTGCTTGTGGGTGTAAAAAGCTCGCTTAACGGGAATATAAGAGGAGTCATGATAATGTTGGGAGAAAAATACAGTTGAAACTCTGTAAAACATATGCTTTTAAAAAAGCAGAAATATGGTACCAGCATAATCAAGGAGGAGTTATTGGAAACGATTCTTTGGGATATATCTAAGAGCTTTATCATGTCTCGAGTCGTAAGCTTTTTTTGAGCTACGTTTATGAGAGATACTTCTCCTATCGTCAGGCTGACGACGGGAGAAGTATCTCTCATAAACGTAACTCAGAAAAAGTGTACGACTCAAGACATCATAAAGCTCTTACATCTATGGCTAATTCTGAGTCCATAAAGTTCAGAATTTTCAAGATTCTTTGAGACATTAACATACAGTGTGATAATGTGATTGATGTCTGTAGACCAGGCATAATTGTTGTAAATAAAACAAATAAAACATGTGTTACTGTTGGTCTGGCTGACTCCAGAGTGTATGATAAAGAACAGAGAAAAATTGAAAAATACCAAAACTTGAAAGGGGAAATTAAGTGAGTGTGAAAAATGAAAAAGGTTATTCCAATACTTTTGGAAGTATCAGGCAGTATATAGAACGGTTTTAAATCTTATGTGGAAAATCTGGAAATAGATGTGAAGGTAAGCTTCATACAAAGACATAACTGTTTGGGACTTCTCCCAAAAGTCTACAAAGGTTTTACCAGTGAGATACGTAAAAATATGTCATATCTGATCAACAACACTTAGTAAAACAGGTAAAGCTATTAAAATATACTTTAAGTAAGGGGGAAGGAGGGTAAACAGAGCCAAATTGTGGTGATGTCATTACAGTAGATACCAAGTGATTGCTCATCAGCTACCACGCGAGAGGTTTCCCAACTGAACCTTCACACGTTCGTTGAAGTAATGGGCCCAATTTGTTTTTTAGTTATAAGTAAAAGAAACAATGAAGTCTCATTCAAAAATACTTCCCAAGGGCTACATAAATGTGATCCCTGTTACGAAAAACTGCTAGGGACTATACATTTATATAAATATATATATATATATATGTATATTGCTCTGCTATATGCATTAAGCACTTTTTGATACGAATACACAAAATTACACAAATATATATATATATATATATATATATATATATATATACACACATTTGTAAACAATCCAAAGTTATACAACATACCTTAGCAATATGACCATTTTCAGTATTGTGTGTTTTTTGTGGACACAAATCATCAGCATCGACTTCTGTCTTCAATACACTCACATTTGGAATTGCACGTGAAAAGGTCTTTTGAGGTACAACCTCTCCTTGTAAATTAGGCTTCTGATCATATTCAATATGCTCCACACATCCATCTGTTTCTATTTTTTCAATTCTTCTAGTAAGCTAACATTAAAAAATACAGATAATGAAAAAGTAAAAAGGTTATTGCTATTGAGAAGCAATAATGAGTAAATGGTAATCTTCTGGGTTCTTTTCCGGTTCTTTTCATGTTGTGGGGTAAAGAAAGGTGTAGAAGTGATCTTCAGTGACTGTAAGATGGTGAACGGGAACCTAGTCCAGTACTGTCAATCCTTCCTTCACCATCTTACAGTCACTGAAGATCACTTTTACACCTTTCTTTACTCCACAACATGCTTCTGTATTCATACTAGCCTTAACGATTGTCTCATTTACTAATTAATAATAATATTATTAATAATAATAATTATCATTATTGTTAATATTAATATTATTATTACGGTTCCCGATAAAAGGAGCAAGTTACAAAGGAGCAAGCGTCAAAGGAGCAAGTATAGGTATATAGGTATATATAGGTATATATCGGTATAGATGGGTATAGATGGGTATAGATGGGTATATATAGGTATATATGGGTATATAGGTATATATGGGTATATATGTATATATGTAAATATGTATATATTGCAATACAATAGGATGTACATATACAAGGTCTATCTGTACATTTGTATCTTGCTACAATGTACGTCTACAACTATACAATGTACACCATAGTATAACATAATTCATGTACATGTAGATGTACATGGTGCAACTTGCTCTATTTCAACTTGCTCCTTCGACACTTGCTCTAATATACCACTTGCTCCTTTGTAACTTGCTCCTTTGTACGTCCACCCTGGACTAAAGGATGAAATCACTGGATCCAGATAAAAAAGAAGCCTATATGTTCTTAGGATATGAACAAGGTGAAAAATAGATGTGAAAATGGTTAGGGAAAGAGTGAAGAAAGGGGTATGAAAGAGGACAAGACAACTGGTCAAACGAAATTGGCTGCTAAGCATCTCATGCAAGCCATTAATGCAAGCGTGGTTCCAGTGGCAGGTTATTTGGCAACAGCAATAAACGAATGGTTTGGGAAAATATGGGAGAATGAATATGAGAAAGAACAGACATCATTGAAAACGGAAGTTGAAGATAGTTTGTAGATGTACGGTGAGGATGTGAAATTTGGTAAAGGATTTGTTGAAAGCGATTAAGAGTGATATGACAACTTGAAAATGATATGAAGAAAACTAAAGAAAGAACTCAGGGAGGGAACAAAAGAAGTGCGTTTAAAGAAATTTGAGGAAAAGAAAATGCAAACTGAAATAATATTGGGGTACACAAAAGAGGACTATGGATGGCTGAAGCAAAACACAGACCCTAGGAAGACAGCAGCTATATTCGACAGCCTAAAACAGACTGTGGAAACAAGAGCCTGGAAGAAAGTTAAAGGAATTGTAGAAGTAGGCAGTTGCAGGTTATCTGGTGAAATAAGGGAGACGGTACAACACTTGTTACCAAGGTGCAAAAAGCTAGCAGCGTCAGAGTATATGAGGAGACATGATAATCAACTAATGATATTGGCAGTCGCATGGGGAAAGAAAGAAGGTTTATTAAAGAAAAGACGGTGTGGAACAAGAAAAAATGGGAAAAAGGACACTTAATTGAAAACAATGGCAAAACTTCTAAAAATAGGTGTTCGGCTATTTGTTCAAGAAAGGAGGTCCCACACGATTAGGCATTAGGTATGAAGTTGCGGAGGAGGAATTTGTTTTTGTGTCGGCATTTTCTCAGAATATTAACGCATTGTAATACGTTACCACCTGTAATTATAATTATTCATGAGCTTCACTTTACGTGTTTATAAAAGCTTGTACAGGATTTGTAGCATTATTACCTGATGATCGAAATATCATGAAACTATTAGTTGCAATCACAGTTCTTATTTTTCGTGTTTTACCTTATGTATATTGCTCTGCTATATGCATTGAGCACTTTTTGATACGAATACACAAAATTACACAAATATATATATATATATATATATATATATATATACACACATTTGTAAACAATCCAAAGTTATACAACATACCTTAGCAATATGACTATTTTCAGTATCAGGAATTTTTTCTGGACACAAATCATCAGCATCGACTTCTGTCTTCAATACCCTCACATTTGGTATTGCAGCTGACAACATCTTCTGAGGTACAACTTCTCCTTGTAAATCAGGCTTCTCATCATATTCAATATGCTCCACACGTCCATTTGTTTCCACTTTTTCAATTCTTCTAGTAAGCTAACATTAAAGAATATAGATAGTAGTAAAGTTAAACAAGTTACTGCTATCGAGAAGCAATAATGAGTAAATAGAAATATTCTGGTTTTCATGTAATGGTAAGTAAGAAACATTACTTCATTACTGCAAGCTACGTCACTAAAGAGCCATAGCGTAGTGGTTAATGCAGTTGGACTGTCAACCAGGAGCATTTGTTTTGCATTCGCTCATAAAATGGGTATATATAGGTATATATGGGTATATAGGTATATATGGGTATATATGTATATATGTAAATATGTATATATTGCAATACAATAGGATGTACATATACAAGGTCTATCTGTACATTTGTATCTTGCTACAATGTACGTCTACAACTATACAATGTACAAAAGGGGTTTCTAATCTTACATAAAGGCATTAATTGGCATCAGAAATGGAATCCAGGAAAGAAATGAAAAAGGGAATAAAAGCAAATAATTTTAAGCCCAGCCTCTAAGGTAAGATGGACTTTTTACTACTCCCACAAAGTTTGCTGTGGTTGTATTTTCATATTGAAATATGTAATACTCCTACCCACGTTTCTCCGATATTGTGTTAGAAGTCCATTTAATTTTCAGCTTTTCCTATCACACAGTTATGCAGGACGGTCTTTCATAAAGACAAACTGTTATTGACTTCAAAAAGAGTACCAAATCAGACCAAAGCCCACATTTATTGTACTTTATGGTTTGGAGTGCATTAACTGGACAACTTCCTTGTTGTTGAAAATAGAAACATTTCAAAATCATATAATGAGATTCATGACTGGCACCAGATGGACAGATCACATCCCAATTAGGAAACTCCTCAAGGTCACAACACTGACATTAATCACTCAAGTAATGAAAAGCAAAGTACTAAACCTCTTTGGGCAAATCAAAAGATCTGAAGCTGGATTATCTAAGATATATCTTAAAGTGGTGGTAGAAGGAAATAGAAAACGAGGACAGCCATGCAAATGCTGGCGTGACAACGTCTACCTTTGGTCACAGTTAACTTTAGACCAACTTAATACTGTAACAAAGGACCGGAATCAATGGAAAATACATTCACATGTTAGTGAGCAATCTGGTTCAATTGGAGACAGCGTCACATGATTGATTTCAGCAGGCCAACTAACAGGCTGGAATTCTGTTTTGAATATACTCTCATTTTCCATTCCAACTGATATTATCCTCACGGTTTGCATTTAAATATTTCTCTATGTTTTAAATTCTGCCTGTATGCTAATGTGAAAAGTTGGGTGCAGTGGGTAAATTACTGCCACAGCAGCATAATATTAAAAATGGAGCAAAATTTGGTGTGCCTCCTAAAGTCCAACCCTACGTCCCCGTCGTGGGAGATGGAAACAGGTAACGCTGGCTAACAGAGCTCTGGTGAAGCTGGTGGGCCAATCCCCCATCAGTGGATAAAACGGATTACAGAAACGAAAACAATCAACAACACTACCGGCAACCGTCATCGAGGAGCTCCTCTGAGAGGAAATATGATGTTAGCTTGTGAAAGCCTTAGGGAAGCTAGAAGATGGAATCTCCTTTCGACAAGGAAACCAATCAGATTCGGAACATGGAATGTGTGAACTAAGTACGAAGGAGGAAAGAGTGGGAATGTAGCAAAGGAGATGAGGAGCTATAAATTGCAAGTGCTAAGTCTATGTGAGACCAGGTGGACAAACTCTGGGGAAACCAGACTGAGCACAGGGGAGACCTTACTCTATCTATCTATCTATCTATCTATCTATCTATCTATCTATCTATCTATCTATCTATCTATCTATCTATCTATCTATCTATCTATCTATCATGGTCGATTTTCACATTGAAGAAGAAAATGCACCACACACGGAAGAAGTAGGAATCATGTTGTCAAGAGAAGCAGCACAAGCCCTTATAGGATGGGAACCAATCAACTCAAGGATGCTAGCTGCTAAATTCAGGACATCAAACAAGAGAATCACACTTAAAACCATAATGTGTTATGCCCCAACAAATGATGCAGATGTAGATGTCAAAGAGGAACTTTATGACAGGCGTCAGACAGTGGTAAATGGTGTTCATGAGAGAGAGATGGTTATCCTTATGGGGGATTTCAACGCAAAGATTGGACAGGGCAACCAC
>RDPX01000323.1:734526-749720 GCA_003991215.1 Morbakka virulenta
GTGGACCCTTTGGCATCAGCTAGACGACCCAGATTTTGCAGATGACATTGCTCTACTATCACACACACATCAACAGATGCAAAACAAGACTTCAACCTTGGAAGCGAATGCATCAAAAGTTGGCCTGCGAATAAACAAGGACAAGACAAAGGTCATGAGAATAAATGCAAAGAAGGATGACAGCATTAGGTTAACAAGCGGGGATATAGAAGAGGTTAGGTCATTTACTTATCTGGGAAGCATAGTAGATGAGACCGGCAGGGCCCAACAAGATATCAAGACAAGAATAGCCAAAGTAAGGACAGCGTTCAGCCTCCTCAACAAAGTGTGGCAATCACAAGAGATAGCTACTAAAACAAAGCTCAGAATCTTCAACTCAAATGTGAAATCTGTACTGATGTATGGAGCTGAAACTTGGTGCACTACAAAGGTGACAGACAGACAAATCCAGTCATTCATCAACATATGTCTCTGGCGGATCGTGAAAATTTGGTGGCCAAACCGTATTAGCAATCAAGACCTATGGAAACAAACAAGTCAGCTTCCTCCACCAGTACAGATAAGGAAAAGGAAATGGACATGGGTCAGGCATACCCTCAGGAAAGACGAAGGCATTATATTACTCGGCAAGCCTTGCGATGGAACCCTCAAGGCAGACGGAAAAGAGGAAGACCTAGAGCCACCTTGCATAGAAGTCTAGAACAGGATATCTTGACTTTATTGTACAACACCCTGTGAGCTATGTTCATACCATTTTGTTGATGAATCATGGCCATGCTTTCTATGTAACCCTTAATGCATATATTTATAACCACTGTTATGATGCTTTAAATACTCAAAAGCAAGCATGTTACATTCACATACAATGTAAGGAACAGCTCTATTTTGTTGTTCATGCATCATCATCATCATCATCATCATATTCAGTTTAACATCCGTTTTACATGCTAGCATATGTTGGACACTTTCTTGAAATCGACTTCCAAGTTATCCTATCCTTCACCAGGTCTCTGCTGACACCTTTTTGTTTGAGATCCATCTTTATCACTTCCTCCCGTGTTTTCTTCTGTCTTCCTCTGCCAGTGCTTCCAATCACCTTGATTGTTCTGCATCTACTTGCCCAAGCATTCTTGTCCATTCTCACCACATGACCAAATGCAGGTTATTTCAAATCAAACAAAAGCTCCTCACATAAAGTATGAATTCAGTAAATTTACTTAAAACACAGTATAAGACAATAACATGACAAACTCAAGATAGACCTGATAACTGGTGAAAAGTCAGTATCCTGTCATCTTATAAATGGCAAGTTAAGATGGAAATGTATTTATATTTTTATCCAACTTGTTTATCAGTTCAAACATTTGTTTCACATGGTCACATTATGGCACATTCTACCTTGCAACTTTTGACAATTTACACTTAAATGGCCTGCAAAAAATGATTTTTGTTTCCACCAGATCAATATCCTTTGGCTAATGTGTTTGAATCAATTCAAGAATAGTACCACTGCCAAATTGTGGCTTTAGCCAAGTGAGTTCTAAACTGCTGATAGGTCCATCTTCATCTGCTAGTAACCTTTTCATAGCTTTTGCAATATAAATAACTTTTGTTTTCTTTCAAGATAAAATGCTACATACCAGTTCCCAAATAATTCATTATAGAAATATATGAAAATATTCTTATTTCAATTTAACACACAGAACAAAACACACTTATTTACACATCTTTACAAAAACATGCATGTTTTACAAAAAAAACTAACATAACTTAACATAATATTGCCCATGGCTAGATTATAGAAACATCAGTTTTTAAATATGATTCAGTATGAAAATATCATTGTGTAATTTAGCCAAGCATAAAAACACACTTATTTACACACGTTTACAAAAACATGGATGCTTAACAAAAAAACTAACATAACTTAACATAATATTGCCCATGGCTAGATTATAGAAACATCAGTTTTTAAATATGATTCAGTATGAAAATACCATTGTGGTAATTTAGCCAAGAATAAAAACACACTTCTTTANNTTAAATATGATTCAGTATGAAAATATCATTGTGTATTTTAGCCAAGCATAAAAACACACTTATTTACACACGTTTACAAAAACATGGATGCTTAACAAAAAAACTAACATAACTTAACATAATATTGCCCATGGCTAGATTATAGAAACATCAGTTGTTAAATATGATTCAGTATGAAAATATCATTGTGTATTTTAGCCAAGCATAAAAACACACTTATTTACACACGTTTACAAAAACATGGATGCTTAACAAAAAAACTAACATAACTTAACATAATATTGCCCATGGCTAGATTATAGAAACATCAGTTGTTAAATATGATTCAGTATGAAAATATCATTGTGTATTTTAGCCAAGCATAAAAACACACTTATTTACACACGTTTACAAAAACATGGATGCTTAACAAAAAAACTAACATAACTTAACATAATATTGCCCATGGCTAGATTATAGAAACATCAGTTGTTAAATATGATTCAGTATGAAAATATCATTGTGTATTTTAGCCAAGCATAAAAACACACTTATTTACACACGTTTACAAAAACATGGATGCTTAACAAAAAAACTAACATAACTTAACATAATATTGCCCATGGCTAGATTATAGAAACATCAGTTGTTAAATATGATTCAGTATGAAAATATCATTGTGTATTTTAGCCAAGCATAAAAACACACTTATTTACACACGTTTACAAAAACATGGATGCTTAACAAAAAAACTAACATAACTTAACATAATATTGCCCATGGCTAGATTATAGAAACATCAGTTGTTAAATATGATTCAGTATGAAAATATCATTGTGTATTTTAGCCAAGCATAAAAACACACTTATTTACACACGTTTACAAAAACATGGATGCTTAACAAAAAAACTAACATAACTTAACATAATATTGCCCATGGCTAGATTATAGAAACATCAGTTGTTAAATATGATTCAGTATGAAAATATCATTGTGTATTTTAGCCAAGCATAAAAACACACTTATTTACACACGTTTACAAAAACATGGATGCTTAACAAAAAAACTAACATAACTTAACATAATATTGCCCATGGCTAGATTATAGAAACATCAGTTGTTAAATATGATTCAGTATGAAAATATCATTGTGTATTTTAGCCAAGCATAAAAACACACTTATTTACACACGTTTACAAAAACATGGATGCTTAACAAAAAAACTAACATAACTTAACATAATATTGCCCATGGCTAGATTATAGAAACATCAGTTGTTAAATATGATTCAGTATGAAAATATCATTGTGTATTTTAGCCAAGCATAAAAACACACTTATTTACACACGTTTACAAAAACATGGATGCTTAACAAAAAAACTAACATAACTTAACATAATATTGCCCATGGCTAGATTATAGAAACATCAGTTGTTAAATATGATTCAGTATGAAAATATCATTGTGTATTTTAGCCAAGCATAAAAACACACTTATTTACACACGTTTACAAAAACATGGATGCTTAACAAAAAAACTAACATAACTTAACATAATATTGCCCATGGCTAGATTATAGAAACATCAGTTGTTAAATATGATTCAGTATGAAAATATCATTGTGTATTTTAGCCAAGCATAAAAACACACTTATTTACACACGTTTACAAAAACATGGATGCTTAACAAAAAAACTAACATAACTTAACATAATATTGCCCATGGCTAGATTATAGAAACATCAGTTGTTAAATATGATTCAGTATGAAAATATCATTGTGTATTTTAGCCAAGCATAAAAACACACTTATTTACACACGTTTACAAAAACATGGATGCTTAACAAAAAAACTAACATAACTTAACATAATATTGCCCATGGCTAGATTATAGAAACATCAGTTGTTAAATATGATTCAGTATGAAAATATCATTGTGTATTTTAGCCAAGCATAAAAACACACTTATTTACACACGTTTACAAAAACATGGATGCTTAACAAAAAAACTAACATAACTTAACATAATATTGCCCATGGCTAGATTATAGAAACATCAGTTGTTAAATATGATTCAGTATGAAAATATCATTGTGTATTTTAGCCAAGCATAAAAACACACTTATTTACACACGTTTACAAAAACATGGATGCTTAACAAAAAAACTAACATAACTTAACATAATATTGCCCATGGCTAGATTATAGAAACATCAGTTGTTAAATATGATTCAGTATGAAAATATCATTGTGTATTTTAGCCAAGCATAAAAACACACTTATTTACACACGTTTACAAAAACATGGATGCTTAACAAAAAAACTAACATAACTTAACATAATATTGCCCATGGCTAGATTATAGAAACATCAGTTGTTAAATATGATTCAGTATGAAAATATCATTGTGTATTTTAGCCAAGCATAAAAACACACTTATTTACACACGTTTACAAAAACATGGATGCTTAACAAAAAAACTAACATAACTTAACATAATATTGCCCATGGCTAGATTATAGAAACATCAGTTGTTAAATATGATTCAGTATGAAAATATCATTGTGTATTTTAGCCAAGCATAAAAACACACTTATTTACACACGTTTACAAAAACATGGATGCTTAACAAAAAAACTAACATAACTTAACATAATATTGCCCATGGCTAGATTATAGAAACATCAGTTGTTAAATATGATTCAGTATGAAAATATCATTGTGTATTTTAGCCAAGCATAAAAACACACTTATTTACACACGTTTACAAAAACATGGATGCTTAACAAAAAAACTAACATAACTTAACATAATATTGCCCATGGCTAGATTATAGAAACATCAGTTGTTAAATATGATTCAGTATGAAAATATCATTGTGTATTTTAGCCAAGCATAAAAACACACTTATTTACACACGTTTACAAAAACATGGATGCTTAACAAAAAAACTAACATAACTTAACATAATATTGCCCATGGCTAGATTATAGAAACATCAGTTGTTAAATATGATTCAGTATGAAAATATCATTGTGTATTTTAGCCAAGCATAAAAACACACTTATTTACACACGTTTACAAAAACATGGATGCTTAACAAAAAAACTAACATAACTTAACATAATATTGCCCATGGCTAGATTATAGAAACATCAGTTGTTAAATATGATTCAGGATGAAAAATATCATTTTTTCTTTTAACCAAGTATAAAAACACAAACTTATTTTCACCAGTTTACAAAAGCATACATCTTTTACAAAAACAGCTTTTTAAGAAATTACTCAGGAGAAACGAAAAAGACAATTCATAAATCATAGTAGTAATGGCCCTCAACAACTCTCCCCCAAGAAAGCTCAGTGTCATAACTTAACAAAAAATTCATAAACTCAGATCCAGGGACTAGGTCTAGTTCTTCAAAAAATCTATGCATATGAAAAATGAGTAAGACCCCTATTTCAATAGGCTTACAGCATCTATTCATAGAATGAGACACATTTCTTCAATAGGCACCTGGTCTCATTCCCTTGCTTTATTTCTGTCCTGTCAAAAGAGCATCCAGGTATTTTTGCATGAACCTGGTTTCAGTTTGCCTATTTCTGGATTTTTTTTTGCTTTTAAACAAATGTTAACATTTTAATCTCTTCCCAGGCAAGAATAAATTCATGTGGCCAACTCTGCTTCAACATGTGTAAACAATGGCTACCTATGGCAAATGGTATTGCCCAAAGCTTAGGTGCCCCTCAAAAGGACATTCATCCAAATATCCTTTTGAGGGGCAATGAAAATCTAATAAGTAGTCATTTCCACTACTAAAAAATGGCTGCATAAAAGATACCCCACTTTTTGTTATGCACAAACAGTCTGCTATGACTATATATGTTTTAAGGATATAGTAACCATGAAAGAAAAAAATAGTAAAAATAAATAATACAATAGCAGGTATGTAAATGTGAAAATATACTTTTAACTTTTTGAAAGGAACATTTGTAAATTCTTAGTAATTTAGCAAATAAGGCAGTTTTTTCAGCCCTGATAGTAATAGTGCTACTAGCATGCTTAATAGCTATTCATTCAAGGATACTTTTGCTGTAAAGTCAATTGTAATAAAACATGGGTGCTTTTGGGAGAACCTTTTGGCTTAATGGTGCTCATTGCTGGAGGCTTGTACAAGGAAGCTATGTCATTTCTGACAACCTTGATAAAATGCAATATTATATTACTGCTTTTTAAATACATATTTAAAGAGTTTGAGCTGATGTCAAGTTCAACATATGTAGCAATATATTGTTTGGATAATGAAACAGAATTTTGAAGCCAACTGTGGTAAGTATATCATCATTTATTTATATATATTCATTTATTCATTTATATCTTCATTTATTCAAGTAACTTCTCATGAAGTTCCAAAAGTCCTTGCCTTATTTGGATATCAAACATGGGACCTCTGGATTACAGTGCAACAGGACTGACCACTAGGAAATGGCTCCCTTACCTTTACAAAAAGAAATGGCCATTGGTTGACACCAAACAACAAAAAACGTTTTCTTACAGTTAAAACTGTACAGTGTAAAGATATAAACATTGTTGGAGAGGCTTTTTTTATCTGTATCATCACATATCTTTAGTATTTCTCCAGGCATCACCTGTAATTTCTCAAAACATACAGTTTAATGATATGAACACAGCTGAAAAGTCTAGTGTTTCAAAATGGTATCATCACAGGTATGCAGTAATTCTCCAAGAAACACCTATATCACTAGAACTAGCAAAGTGATCTAGCCTCTGTTCAACTGGAGTAACTTTCTTTCCTTCTTTGTGAGGATGAGATGAAAATAGAAACATTAAATGAATGTTGTTATTAACTGTAATGAAACAAAAAAATCAAACCAAATACCTGAGAAATCTTAAGTGCTTTCTTTAGGTCACCTTTGTGGTACCAGTGAAGATGTGGGAGGTTTGCATTTCTAAAAATATCCTCAACTCTGATAGAAATCTGGTGAAAAAAGCAAATGGAAAGAATAAATATATCATTTTAATAATCACAAAAATCATGTTTAAATGAACCAAAGTTTAACATTTGTCAGTCTACAGCATGACTGAAATACAAAAACTAAGTTAAATTCTAGACAAGAAGGGGACATAATGAAAATAAGTATTGAAGCTATTGACATGAAATTTTGCATGATTCCCTGTCATAATATTGTGAAACTTTTACATTAATGACAAATTGAAAAATTGAAATGGAAATACTAAAAAAATTGCTTATTAGGCTCTTCACAGCTCATCAATAATGGCATTGTGTTCCAGCAAATAGATTGGGCAACAAAAAGATGTTGTTGCTGATGCAGAGCCATTGAGTAATGACATAAATTCCAGTCAAATACAAAGTATCCGTACAAACAACAGGAAAGATGAAATGAAGTAATGCAACTCAAGAGTGTAGTCAACAATGAAATAGCACAACTGAGAACAGTATCACAATTCCTGACCAAGTTGTTAAAAAAGAAAATCAGAGGTAGAAATTATGGGAGGAGGTGGTTTACATACTGCCAGGAAAAGTCCTTAGTAATATGAAGATTAAGAGCACTATCACATTTCCAGTGTAGACATTCTTAATGTTGAAAAAATAAGAGGTGGAAAGGTGGGAGGTGGTGGGTCAGATACTGCTGAAAAATTACTTACAATTGAGGTCTGGAATTAACAGAACTTTATTTTGCATTTCATGACATCAAAAATGTAAAAGTACAATTGAGTGCAGAATCACAATTCCTGATGAAGCTGTTGAATAAGAAAATTAGAGGTGGAATTGTGGGAGGAGTTGGGTTAGATATTGCCAGAAAACAAACATGCTAACATGGACATGAACAAGCAATATCACATTTCCAACTAAAGCATGCTTATTGTTGTGGAAATGAAGAGGTGGAAAGGTGGGAGGTGGTGGGTTAGATGTTGCTAAAAAATTTCAATACAACTTTCTTGTGTATTTAGTGTTGCTGAAGTAGCTGTCATCAAATCCAAACTGCATGTCAGATTTCAAAGTCTTGGAAATGTACTTTTAACTGCATGCATATCTTGTGATTGCCAGTGAGCCAGCAGGACACTACCCTCCTTATATCACGCCAGTTGTATACAAAATATACAATATTAGTAGGAGGGTTGTCTATTCCTACTACTACTACTACTACTACTACTACTACTACTACTTCTATTACTACTACTACTACTACTACTACTTCTATTATTACTACTACTACTACTTCTATTATTATTACTACTACTACTACTACTATTACTACTACTACTATTACTACTACTACTATTACTACTACTGATATTACTACTACTACTATTACTACTACTGATATTACTACTATTACTACTACTACTACTGATATTACTACTATTACTACTACTACTATTACTACTACTGATATTACTGCTACTACTACTACTACTACTACTACTACTACTACTTCTACTATTACTACTACTGCTACTACTACTACTTCTCATAATAATAATAATAATAATAAAGCCTGGAGATCTTCAAGAAATAAGGTCACAATGAATTACAGCATACCATCAGGGTGGCATAATATGTCACATGCCTGCACAGATATTGGAATAGCATTGTATCATTTTCATGAAATGCTTGCAGCTGCAATCTAACCTTATCAACATAATAACATTGAAAGACTAGTTTAAAGCTTACGGGTCTCAGTTTGTTGTCCATGTTCTCTTCTTGGTAGGCAGCCACTTCATAATTTTCCACCCATCACTTGAAACGCGATGCTTTCATGAATTTATCCTCCGAAAACTACATTTCCGAAGGTTAATGATGCAGGGTCAGACAAAAATGTCTGTTGCAGAAGTAGTTTTATTAGCCATGCTTACGAATTAGTTAAATTATTTACAATTAATAAAAAAAAATCCAAAAGAAAATAAATTATTTACTTCTCCACAAATTGGCTGTGAACAGCGATTTTCTGAAAAAGTTGCTGTTGTTGCTTTGCATTGCTTCAAAACGAGGCTCACTTTAAAAATACCAATGGAGACATTTGCAAATTCTAGTTTGCGCTGAAAATTATTTGGACATATTTTGAGATTACCACCTGATGCACCAGCAAGTAAGGCAATGAAATTTTTCTTTGAAACAAGATGTAACAATAAGTTCAGAGGACGGAAAAGAGCCACAATCCACTCAACGATTAGACGTGATATACAGAAAACCAAACAGAAAAATCCGAACTTTGTAATTTAAGAACTGAAAACTGAAATTGCACTGCATAATATTGGTTCTAAAGCAAGAAATAGAAAACATTGGAAACTTATTACTAATTAAGTCGAAGAAGCGGCTTATTCTGACACAACGACCCAACAACTGGAAACAATAGAGACGACGAACTGCTGTAGAAGAGAACAAGCATTATTGATTATTGATTGATTGTTTGCTTGGCCATGTACACGCTTTTTCTTTTATAAGAATAGCTTCAATAAGAATATCAGGGTGAAAATTGCCTAATTTGTAAGAATATCTTAAGCATAGTTCCAGGGTGAGTTTCATAAGAATAAAATTTTAGTAAAACAGAAATATTACTGCAATTAAAATAAGACAAGTCTGAAATCTTTTTGAACATACTTCATGATATATATCGGGTGTCCCAAAAAAACCTACACATTTTTTAAAAACTTTAAAATATAGAAGAATAAGATTTCTTTTAAAAAATTATATTCCTCTTTGTTTGATTGACTTAGTGAAGCCAAAATGTCCGATAGTTTTTTGTTTCTTCACTGGAGTAGCCATCACACTGATACTTTAACACTTCTCTAACACAACTCCACGAGAAAAGAATTTTGTTATAACAAACCATACACTTTCAACAACGTCATCGAGTAGAATGTCACATTCGAATGTTGACGTTCGAATGTTGACGTTGTGATTATTCAATGAATTCTCAAGCTGTTTGGAACAAATAAAATATAAGCTAAAATATACTAAAATATAAGAATATATTAAGAATTTTTCACCCTTATATTTTGTCAAATCATAAGAATATTTCACCCTCAACGAAATTTTATTATTCTTATAAAAAGAAAAGTGTGTATTACGTATCACTATGTATTATTATATATTACGTATGCCAGAAGAAACACCTGCCAAACTTGCACTTAGAGAGTTCTTGCGACCAATCAAAAAACCACCAGGCAGAACCAAAAACACCTGGTTTAACATCATATCAAGTGACCTTGCAGATCCAGAAATCACTTTTGTTGAAGCAGAACAGGTAGCTCAGGATAGAGACTACTGGAGAACACTGACGGCGGGGAGAGCCCTGCACATTGTCAACAGTGTGAGAAGTGCAGAGTCACTTATTTAAGTGACGTGAACGACAACACAGAGAGAGAGAGAGAGAGAGAGAGAGAGAGAGAGAGAGAGAGTTTTCAAATGTCAGGAGCATTCGAACCAAACAGCATTTTGGGAAGTCATTTTAAAGCTTAAAGCTATAAAATCCACAGAGATGACTAGAGTGAAGAATGGAAAATATGTCAACTCTGAGAAGCCTATTAGACACCAGTGAAGACATCAAAAGACGGAAAGGACTAGCTATCCAAATCTAAATATATCAGTACCTATAATAAATTGAACAAATCTTTTAAAGCATCAACTTAAAAGGCTCCTTAACATAAAATGGCTCAGGACCACCACCAACAAAAACCTCTATGAACTCACAAATACAAATGAATGGAGTACTCAAATCAGAAGAAGGAGATTAAGTTGGCCTGGACACTTAATACATATGCCAGAAAAAACTCAGAGAATTCTTGCGACCAGTCAAAAAAGCACCAGGCAAAACCAAAACCACCTGGTTCAACATCATATCAAGTGACCTTGCAGATCTGGGAATTAACTTTAATGACGCAGAAAAGGTAGCTCAGGATAGAGACTACTGGAGAATACTGACAGCAGGAAGATCCCTGCCCACCATAAAATTTGGACACCCGAGTATTAAAAAAAGGAAGTGACTAGTTCTTTCAACTTATCAAAAACGGAACTCATTTCGTTCAATAGAAAGCTGAGTCCTTATCTCTCTCCAGTATTCATGAACAACAACTCTGATCCGAACATAGATGAAGCTGCTTTTACTCTTTAGAAATGTTCATAAAAGAGACTGCTGGGCTTTACTTTCACATAAGAAAAATGTGCCTTACAAGTGGCAATTATTTGATGTACCTTTAATGAAACCAATTAGTTTTGGTATGACATTAACCGTATTGATAAAGCTCAGTAGAAAAATATAAATCAAGAAAACGAACGTTATACTACTAATACATGTGGCCAAATGGAGCATTTCCAGAACACTGGTTCATTTAAAATATCAGTTGAAAGTGACCTCACAAAGACAGAGAGTGAGAAAAGGCTTGTTGGTATTGAAAGCATGGAGAAATCTATCTGCAGACATTCAACCTATGTACGCCTTATGATACTATGTGCTGAGCTGCAATCATTTCTGCCTGGACGTTGTGGCTCAAACTCAAGTGAAACCATGAGAAAATTCCGGAATATATTTAGAGGATTTGGGGAATTAAAAGATGGCAAAATCAGACTACTCACAGAGAATTATGTAAAGTCAATTGCACAACAAATCCAGCACAACTCCTGTGAATTCCAAGGAAAAGACAAACAGTTACATGACTTACTCTAGAAAGACACTATTGAGAAAGTTGAGGAGAGTCCATCCAAGTGAGTGCCATCTCTTGTAATGGTGCTAAAATAATCAACAAGGAGATATTGCTTCTGTGGTAGCATGAAGTATGCAAACCAAGTACGTATACGTAATTTCCATCCAATTTCGACTGTTCAAGGTGTATGTTAAAGGCATGATTGGAGGTAAAATGTTCAGCAAACTAGATTTAAAGTGGGTATATCATCAAAGTGAAATCGATAAAGAGGTTTCGAATATTACAACATTCTGCACTCACACTGGGATGTTTAGACACAAGTTCTTGCGGTTTTTATTTTCATTGCACCCCAGTACAAGTATGAGATTCGGGATGTGTGGAATTTCAAATATAGTAGATTATATTATTTTTCATAGAAAGACAAAACTGAAGATGATTCCAATACATTTCCAATTCATTTAATCTCAAGAAATGTGAAGTCATAGTCTTAATTTTGAGGTTTTTGTCACAAAGTCGGAGGAACTGGCGTAGATCCAAGGAAAAGAGAAAGCTGAAAAAATCATAGATTAAAAAGAGACAAGAAATATTACTAGGACCCTATCATTCTTACGTTTAGTGAAGTATAGTGCTAAATCCATTTCCAATTATACACAAAAAGTAGGACCATTACACTATTGGATACAAGAAGATATGAAAATTGAGTTTTCTATGAAAGTAGATCTCATATGTACTACGAAGTCACGTTTTGGGTCCTCACAGGACACCAGAATTAATGGTTAGAGTAAGACCACAATTGGACCATTGCAGGAGATTGCTGTTGACCCTGCTGGTCTTCTTCCAAATAAGGAAAGTGAACTGGCAGATTTAAGGAGCTCGCCGGCAGAAATGGCAATCAACTCAATGCTGCTAATGATTTTTTTGGCATGGAATCCCATTTTTCATGATACCTGAAACGGTCTTCAAGATGATAGTAGGAAATTCTCGTGTTTCGTTAAAAGTATTGAACAGAGCGCTGCTTCTCTGGTACTTTATAGCCACAAGTAAATGACGGATCTGGGACTTGAGAGCAAAACTTCTCCTGAAGCTGAAACGCTGGAAGTGATTGAAGAGAAGAGACCAAGTACAAAGAGATGCCTGCGAATTTTGTGTTTTGTGACAAATGTTTTGGTATACATTAAATAATGCTTCCATACAATATGTTTTGTATGTGATATTAATTACCTGAGTTAATATGTATATCTGTATGTGTAAAAATAGTCAAATTTAAAAGTTGCAAAAGTTTTATACATTTATGATGTTGCTATTATTTATCTAAAGAAAGGAGCGAAGTTGCAATTTTAATTAAGTTGTTCGAAAAGTATTAGTATATACTCACCTCCATAAATATTTTTATCTCGTTTTCGTCATCTGGGAACGTTAATAGAATAGTTCTCACTGATATTTGAAAGCAATCAATCGTAGATTTTTTAAATATTCCGTTTTTTCCCTTTCCTGAGTAGATCAGAGGACAGGAAAAATAACGTACGGTATTATGTTATGGCATGCTTTTCGATCTCCCGTCATTTCAATTGAGTCCACTTCTCTACTGATTCTGCATGAGTGATCATGTAGTGAGACTAGTGGAAAGCCTTGATAAAATCTCTAAGTTCTAAGAGAAGACAAAACGGATGACCAACAACACCAATGGCATCTGCAATGAGACCAGGATCGACGGAGAAAAGCTGGAAACCATTGGGAGCTTCAAGTGCCTTGGGGCAATAATCTCAGATGAGGAATCCAAACCTGAAATACTCTCCAGAATTGCACAGACCACAGTAGCACTCACCAAACTCAAGGTCATCTGGAATGACAAGAACATCAAACTGGCATCCAAGATCAGACTGATGCTCTCACTGATCATTTCAATCTTTTTATATGCTTGTAAACCATGGACTTTCACAGCATCTGGCATATATAGGATGGCAGATCTATAGAGATGTGACCTTAATGATAAGGGACTCTATAGCGCCATACAAGGACCAGCTTTTTAGAGTAAAGTTGCAATTAGAAAAATTTATGTGCTGATCCTTAAAAAACATTTGAACCTCCAGAAATTGGGGTATTGGAACCCCTTAAGCCTCCCCTTCCGCCTGCTGCCCACGGTCCAAAATAATGGTGATCAAGTCACTGTATAAATTACGAAGCAAGCTCTTTTACACCAGGAAATAATGGTGTTAAGTTATTTCAAAATTTGAGAAGGGATTTAAGAAAACAAATTTAGTAACTTTATACTTATAAATCCATCGAGAGTCTCTTCTTTCACTTCTTTAAATATATTGGTCATTAAACGTTGTTGAAGACAGCAGTTAGGAAGTAAGTGACTCAGCTAAATATGCCACCATGAACTCTAAATCTAAATACGTTATTGGAATTGGTAAAGGTTGGTTTCATAGTTCAAGGAAAAGGTAGAGTTAGATTTCTCCCGTGTATTTTTATTCAAATCACTGGGAAATGACTCGTTGAAGCCAGTGAAACTAAAACTTAAAAAGTGCTGAAATCAGAGACAGAAAAGAATATCATTTTAGTAATCACTTCTCTATTTAATATTCTGATAGATCAGGTTCTACTTTTTTATTTTGCAGTGTATACGTATTTTTAACAGCAGAAAACAGTAAATTATACATTAAACGAACAAAAGAACAGACATACTTTAGAGCGTTGTATACAATTCTATCTTAATCCAAATTCTGTAGAGATCCAATTTGGTCTTCTGTGTGCTGTCATATACAGTTCACAATAAGAAAAGTCAATAAGACGTATATCAATGTATATTAGATTTTGTCCTACACTGCACCTTTCCTGATATTCATGAACAAGAAGGTGATATTCATGAACAGAAATTAGGTGTTACTTGTTCATAAGCAGGTGTCTCTTGACCGTTCTGTCAGACATCATCAAGCTCTTTTTTGATAACTTTTTTTTCAGCGTCAACAAGATCTTAATTTTACAGAATGTCCTTTCGAATATTCGCTAACATATTTCAGTATAAATAATTTTTCGGATTTATGAATGTGTATACTTACTTACTTACTTCAGCCTGGAGGTTGTAAGTCAAACCTCCCGACCACATCTCTTCTCCATCCTCTTCTATCCAGGGCTCTTCTTCTGAGTTCTTCAGGCGTCAGCATGGTGATATTTTGTATGTGCTTGATAAAGTTTAGCCTAGGTCTTCCTCGTCGGTTTCTTTCTTGGAAATGCTCGAACAAAGCGAATCTACTTATGATATCATCCTTCCTTATCCAATGCCCTAGCGATCTCAGCTGACGTTGGAACATTTTATCGCTCAAATTACCTCTCTTTACACGTCTGAGTATTTCATCGTTTCTTACTCTGTCTATTCTTCTAATCCCAAGGATGAACCGGTAACAACTTGTTCCAAAGGAGTCGATTTCTTTCTTCATTGCTTTGGTTGTAACCCATGTTTCAGAGTTGTAGAAAATAATGGAGACTAT
>RDPX01000323.1:764128-780227 GCA_003991215.1 Morbakka virulenta
ATCGTAACCCAGTCGCATATGACTGGGTTACGATCATTGTCACAGTGTGCAAGTTAAGGGTTTAACTAAAAACAACCAAGAAAGGAAAGGTAACACCAAGAATGTAGTACAGGTTTTGGCTTTAAGGTTTGCTTACAGTTTTTGTTTCTCTCTTGGAATCGAACCTGGAACAGCTTAATTACAATGCAAGATGTATGGTACACTTAATTGCGACTGTTCTTTCACCTGTATCCTTCTTGTAGTATATGCAGAAATATTTATGTGAAAGTTTCAGTGACATACAATTTTCAGATTTCTTAGACGTATTTCAAAGACATTTGCCAATTCTCATAACAATTACGAGACCAATGATTGTCTTCTAATTTTGAAACTTACAATAATTTACGTCCCCTTTTTACCCTTTTAAACTGCAATGTTACTTTTCCAATTACTAGTTGATTGATATTTGGACAATTCTTTACAGATAAATCGTCACATACTATATTTTTCTCAGTTGTATTTTACTAAAAATGAAAGATCTTGACGTTAATATGGTTCATAACAGCTGCAACTAGCCAAAATTCACTGTTCCAATAATCATTTGTGACTTCAAATATATAATTTGATTTCTGTTGAGATTAGTGAAAGTTTTAATAGTTTTTTTGTAAAACGTATGTAGATTGCTATTAAAAGCTTCTTAATCATTCTCAATCGCTGAAAATGTTCAAGCTTTTAAAAAAAGTTTTTAATATAAGGAAGCTTATCAGAATTGGATTCCAGAGTAGCAATAAGCAGTGCGGTTAATTTTTCAATATGTAACCCAGCTATGAAGCCATAAAGTTCTTCGATAAAATTTTTGCTAAATTGATCCACTGCTAACACGCATACAGTGGACATAAGTTCATTTCACTTCGTCCAATATCGAGAGAAGAATCCTGAAAAAAGTCGCTTACTAAACTTTCGTATTTAGGAAATGATAAACAAAAGAATTATGAATACTGAACGGACAAATCAAAGAAATACATTTGAAAAATATACGTCCCAAGAACATTGAGGGACACCAGAATTTATAGAAAATATATAAAATAATTCAATAACAATTTTAATTACGCAATTGTTCAGGAAAGCTACTATGTTATTCAAAATTTTATTGGAATCCCATATGATTTTGTTGCAGGGCAGAATCACAAATGTTAGTTTTTACTTAGACTCTTTCACGACGATATTTAGTATCAGTAAACAACGTTTTATTAGTAGGACCGGCATCACTTGGAAACTGATGATGAAAGCGATTACGGTGTGTCATAGCGCAACAACAGAACGGAAACATAATCTCAAATTTCTAATAACCAACTCAGCTATCATACATGAAGTGAAACTAGAAGTAAACAATATATCTTCTCAATTAGGAGTAGTAGAAAATGAAAGCAATATCGATACGGAAATAAACAAGGACTGGAAACAATTAGAATAAATTTTATTGGAAAGTACGAAAAAGGCAGAATCAATACTGCAAAGAGTGACAAAATAATCATGGACGACTGAGGAAAGTAAACAAAAAACTAGAAGCAAACAATATATTTGCTGGCACTAAAGAAAAAAGAGCCAGCTTTAAAAATTCAAAACGCCTTAAATACAAAGAAATCTACAGAAAAAATTACCTCGAAATACAAAGTAGTCAAATAAAAACACGGCAAAATAAACAATGTGATGAAATTTAAGATTTAGAAAAGACAGATATCCAAATTATGTACAACAAAATAAAAACGTTATCATACAAGAAAACTAATCGTGCCAACACAGCTTTTAAAAAGAAAGATGAAAAGGTAATTTTTGAAATAAATGATACCTTGTTGGTTGGGAAGAAAATATTAAAGATAAAAAGAGAGGGAATAAAATAATGAAATTGATAATGATAGAGAATTTTATGTCAATACAATATTTAAAGCAGGATTTGAAAATGCTTTAAAACGAATGGAAAATGATAAAGCCACTGGAAAGGAAATCAGGTATATACAGGTATTGAAAATATCTGTCAGCTGACAAGTAAAATTTATGACAAAGGCATATTCCTTAGAAGATCTATTTTAATGCTCAAGTTCCTTGGCTACAAGAGCAATTTGTCCCTCTGGTATCTTTGCACGTACACTGTCTAGTAAAGTTTCATTCAGGTAATCTCAGGATGTCCTTTCTGTTCTTTTTTTAGCCTTGCTTACTTTCCACTGGGCACCGAAGTGGGAATGCACTAGTTAGAACCTTGATGACCCAGGCGACGTTTGAGTCGATATGGTGAGTCTCTTACATAGCCATTATCATACAACTGCTTTCAAAAATATTCAGAATGGCTGCCTTTTGCAATACCAGGTATCCTCTTTGGATGGATCAGAGGTGCTATCCTGTGATCAAGGCCAGGTAAAGATATGCCGGCATCCGTGATGTGTTTCAGCGGCTGCCCGGACGCTAAATCTGTCCATCGCTGCTCATAAGTGTTCCCACATGACACTAACAGGGAATGGTCCACCACAGAGCTTGAGACAGGATGCTGTTAGGATGCACATTTTTAACCTCCTTATCCAGGGGAAGTGGGTCCTGTTGATTCGCCGACAGTTCGACCCATGACACAGGTGATTCCTGTTTTCATGGTAATTCAATAGCAAGGAATTCAATATTTAATTTAATCCTAAATGGAGTATGTGGCCAAACAAGGACTGTTTTCCAGAACCTTGTATCCTCTCGTGCTTCTATGGAGGTTTCTCCTAACGTTATTCTTCCCTTAGCCTTGGACACTACAATATCAGACTAGACGGCAGTAGTTTTGTACTGTAACCAACCTTGGCAAGGGAGACTGACAGGTACTACAACTTGCTTGAGGGTGACCTAGAGCTATGCCGAGCAGGAACACTCCGCTCTCTGAGACTGGATTAGCCCGCATGCCCAAATTTTTAGGAATACAAATGGAGAAATCATATGGTTTGAAAAATACTGCAAACTTCCCCAAAAGGATCGTAGTTCCCCAACGTCAGTATTGCATTCTATTAATACAATCCTTTCTGTCTTCTCCAAAATTTAAACCCTTGCCAGTTAGCTCACGACCAAACCAAGTCACCTCTAATACACAGGAATAACGTTTCTGTAGATTTAGTGTGATGCTAAGCCAACGACAACGTTCTAACACTACCTCCATGCGTTGCTAGTGCCTGGTTGTATTACCTGACACAACCAAAAGTTCATCTAAATAGGGAATAAATCCTTAAACTTTCCAAAGATTTAATTCATGATGCTCTGAAAACTGTCTGCAGCGCTGATAAACCCATAACTTATAGCTCAGGATGCACAATGCTTAAAAGAAGTCGATATCGTTTTGTACTTTTTGCTCCCCCTTTAAGTTAATGGTATCTGGCCAAAAGACTGGTTTACGTCTAGGCTGCTAAAATCCTTACCTTTACAACTTGGGATGATTCTTAGCATTGTTAACACACCACTACCTATCAAACATACACCATTATCGACGACTAAGAATAAGTGTCAGAATTAACAGTCGCCACATGAAACGGTAAGCTGACACTCTTAAACAATGACCTCTAACTCCATCGGAGCACTGGCCACGAAAACTGTCTAGGAGTAAGTGGAATCTTTCAAAAACTATCTTTAATCACGGATGCAATTCTTGCTCGCTTTCTACACCCGGAATTTCAGTAAAGTTCAAATCATTTTTTAAAACTTTCAAAAGTTTTGTTAGTATAATATAAACAGAATGCAAGCTGTTTCTTGTTCAATATATTGGTATTCATCACATCAATAGAAACAATGCTTCATCCGACACCTTGAAGCAAGCTTCCAACAACAGAATACAACATGATGGACAAAAATGTCATTTTGAATTTCGTGTAGAATAATTTTTTCTTTCTTTCTGGTAAACAATTTCTTTAACTCGATTTTTTTAACTTTTCAATTAAAAAAAATTGGACTAAGTTTGAATTCTCAATGCTGTATTGACAACGTAATGGCTTTTCTTGGCGAAGTAGGCACTAAACATATTTAAGAACAGCTATCAAAAACTCACGGCTGAGAACTTGGCTTTCTTTATCTTGAGTTATCTTGAGGATTCAGCTTCTCCACTGCATTTGAACATTTCATAAGAACAACTTCTAGTGCAACTGCTTCCTTGTGGCATTGACTTTTCTGATGTTTTTCAAATTTCTCAATAGCCTTTTTCCAGTTTTTGAATCCTGTTTCCAGAAAAACATTTTTCTTGTAATACTCCGATCCCATATTATTTTTTAAATTTTGTTTTCTGCAAATCTGGCATATTATGGTGTCTTTTTTGATGTCATAAACAAGCCATTAATACCAGTCAAACCATCTTCCCCGGTAAGTCCTTTTTTGGCCTCTGACCTAGAAAGCGTTTTCTTCTGCAACTCTGAATGATGGATAGTAACGAAATCCAGTGAAAATACCATAGATGCTTTTCATCGAAAATTATTGATGCCACAGAGGATGGCCAAACAATATCACAAATGAAGATCTGCACCTCGGCAATGGTGAAACACATTGGGGTATAAAAGTTACTCACATGGTTCGGACATTTACTACCCTTCCCAGAAGATACGCCTGCTAGACTAGTTTTATAGAAGTACACTAAACTTGTGAAAAGACCTGCAGGAAGGCCGAAAACCACTTGAATGAAAAATATATCAAAAGAACTGGAAGAAGCAAAGATTATCAAAAACAAAAATGCCTTAGGGAACCTGGAAAGCCTGGGACACATATGTTTCCCCTGGAAAGATTGGGGTGTTATCATCGATAACATAATATCGACGATTATTGATATTGTTTCTTCGGTTATTGATATTATTTCCATTGGGTAGTCATAGATTGTTATAGATATAGGGCTACTCAATGTCTGTATCCTGTTATATGTTATATGTCCATTTACGTTACAAGGGGCCATAATGAAAATAAGGTCTTCGTGATCTGTATTATGCTTCCCCTGCCACCGTTTCTCTAGATTACCGTCCCGCCTATTTGTTTTGTTCCTTTTTGTTTCTGTTTACTCTTATTTTTTAACTATTTTAGATAACATCATGAATTAGGTTTTTAACATTTACCTTTGAACATTTGTATTTTTTTGTTAGTGGCGAATAAATACATACATACATACATACACACATACGAAGTTAACGAGTATAGATTGATGATGATAACCATGGTAACTGGAAACTTTAAACTTTCATGTGAATAAGAAGGATTTTCCATACATATAGAAATTTTTGTGTTTTGTGGTTCTTCAAGTACACTTTGAGCTTTTGTACCTTCAGCTTCATTTTCACTCGTTGTTAATAGCTTTATATATATTTGATGTTGTGGCTACAGGCGATGTTTTGCAAGGTTTGAAAAATTTATTGACTCCAGACAGGTTTCTTCCTTTCTTCTGATTTTACCTTCACTTTCACAATAAATTCGATAGAATACATACCATTTTTTTGCTCAGTTTTTTCTTAGCTATTGTCACCTTTTAAAAAGTAAACAGTCATAGTATTTATTTATTTACTACGTCACCTTGCAATAGCTACTTAATTTCTGACACCACACTTCCTATCCCTTTCTTTCCTTTTGTTTGTATGTCAGAAGCAGGAGTCATGATCTTCCTGACTCCAATTTCTGTCAATAAAAGGAGTGTTTGCGTTATTCTTATCCTCCATTTCTTTCGTTCTTTACTTTTCTATTTTTCATAAAAACTTAAAACATTGGCTGGGGACTAAATGTCCCAGCATATTCTTTCTTCGTCCAGAACATTTTTTACCAGCTTAACTGAAAATTTGTGCAATTTAACTCCAACTACTTTTCACCTCAGTATAGTAAGTTGTACCAACCTGAACTTATTCGGAGATGTGACCTGGTAACTCGGAGAATGAACTCCAGTAATAACACAGTAATGATTTTTGGATGCCTCTTCAACTTGGACAGGCCACCTCTACGAATAAAATCGGATTCGTACAAACTACAACAGTACATGATTATAACAGCTTACAACCCTTTTAGTGAAAGTGTTAAAATATAGAACATCCTGTTAATCTTGCCACGTTACAAATATTTTTACATTTTAAACGACAGTAAGTCGCTAAATAAAATGATAAATAAATATATATTTATATATAGAGTTTTATTTAGCAAAAACAAATTCCTCCTCCGCAACTTCATACTTAATGACTAATGGCATGGGACCTCCTTTTTTGAACAAACAGCCGAACACCTATTTACCCAATTTGAAAGTAAATCATTCTTTAGTAATTTTAAACCGTATCCACATGGGACTTCCTTTCTTTATTCCTTTCTTTCTTACTTTCTCAGAATATTAACGCATTGTAATACGTTACCACCTGCAATTTTTTTTTTGATGACCCGCCTACTTTCTTTTTTTACAAAAAGCTTGTACAGTATTTGTAGCATTATTGCCTGATGATCGAAATATTGTGGAATTATTAGTTGCAATCATAGTTTTTATTTTTCGTGTTTTACCTTATGTTTTTTGCTCTGCTCTATGCATTGAGCACTTTTTGATACCAATACACAAGATTACACAAATATATATCCCTTCTGTATACCTAGAAGAGCCGAAAAGGCCATTTATTTATCAAAGAGCCTATTCTGGCTTGTTGCTTCTTATTTGTCAGACAAAAGACAGCCTAAAATATATTAAAACCTTTCCGGCCAATTTTGCAATTAGGAAATAATACAGCGAACAGCCTAAGGATTGTGAAGAATCTAACAGTATGACTCCAATTTTACAGATGTTGTCCAAGTACGTATTTGATCGACAGGCAGGATTAACGGGAAGGATTTGCTGACGCCGAATTTCTTGAATTAGCTCTATATTGCAGGATGGTCAAACTGTTTTGCTACCAAATCTTACAGTTTTCTTTAGTATTGGACAGAAATTAAATTGATAAAAATAATTAATAAATAAATAATTTAAAAAATACAAGTTTTGAAGGTTTAAGGTCTAGAAAATCCAGTAAAAACAAGCCTTTGTCTACCAAACTGGCTGTCAGACGTTGACAGACTTCTTCCAGGAAATGCACATGTTTTCAATATGAGAATGCTATCATTTTGTAAAGTTTGAATATTCTTTCAAATTTTCAAATTGAAGTCTGGATACAGACAACCCATTTTTCAAAAACGTCATTGTGTTCTTTGAAATTACCTGAGAAGACAAGGAATAGGGGATAAAAAAAACTTAATACTGTCTACATTCGTTATTAAAATGAACAAAAAGGAAGAGTTAGAAGACTAGCTGTTAACACTAGCGTTAAACTATTGATATATTGGGAAGCCAGATCAAAAGACAAAAGCAAGATTTCTACAACACTTTGAAACCTCCATTTCTGTTTCTGTAGATTACTGGAAAAAGCTCCTGTTGGAGTATCACATCCATTTAAACCAGAGTTTTAATTTATCCTTGATTTTTAAATAGATGGAAGCTCTGTATTGTTACGAGCTATAATCTTAGTGATCTTTTATAACTCTCCTGGTGAACAGTGAGAGACCGAGCATGGAGCCGCAGTAAGCGGTAATCATTGAGATCTAGGGCGGACTTTTTTGCATTATATTTTGCGAACTACATTTTTCTTGAAAATGTACATTTAATTGGTTTTTCCACTTATTTTAATGCAGGGGATGCGACTGAAAGTGGGTTTGTCTTGGCGATACTAAAAGTTGAATAGGAGTGTGTTGTTTAGGTGCGTGCACAAAGGTCCTTGGTAAGGCCACAAAGATGCGAAAATGCCTTGTTGTTGTGGATTCTGGAGGGGGGGGGAAGGAAGGATTAGTGGATCCGGGCTTTTATGGTGTTAACTTTCCGGTGGTAGAGTTTTTGTGGGGCTGTGCTTGTTGGTTGAAGATAAGGTTACATCTTGCTTTCCAAAGTATTAACTTGGTAAGCTTGGCTACATAATGAGCAAGTTTTTGGCTTTGGATTGGAGTGGAAGGGTCAAGAATGTGCTGTATTATTATTGTTTTGTTGATTTGGAAGGGGATGAGCTTTGTCAGGAGGCGGGTAAGAAGAACCCACAAATCATTGGCTGTGTGACAGGATACAAATAAGTATGTGGAGTCCTCTGGACTTCCACAGTAGTTGCAGCTGGTTGTAGTGAGTGATGGGAGATTGTATTGGACTAATTTTAAATGAATCACAATCTTAGTATATTCTTTTGTGGACGTAACAAGTCATAATCTTAGTATATTCTTTTGTGGATGTAATAAATCATAATCTTAGTAAATTCTTTTGTTGGCGTAACAAATCATAATCTTAGTACATTCTTTTGGAGAATGATGATAGCCTTTCTTTTTGTCTGACAGGAAATATTGCTCATCTGTTCTTTTCTTCTTGTCTTTGATTGTTTTTCAGGAGGATGAACAAGTGGCTCCATTGTTATTTCATTCTGTCTCTCCCCAGACCCCTTGTTGGTAATTTTAACAAATGGCCACAATCTCAGCGTTTTGGAAAAAAAGAGCTGTGGATTTCCATATTTCCTCATTTCCAAAGAGATAGAATAACAATTCTACACAAAGCGAAGAAGCTTGACCAGCATGAATAAATTTCGCAAGTGATAAACAGAGAAAATGGCCAGCTGGGCCAAAAACCAGATCGCTAAACAGTTAGCAAAGTAAGTTCAGCATCCACCAGCTTTTTTCTTCAAATTTCAAATTATTTTATTGTTTTTTTTATGTTGTGATCTTTAACTTAAATCAGTGATTTGATCTCTGGAGACATCGTGTAATATTTCAACAACTTGTGCTACCTTTTTTTCGCCGTATAAACAGCGTATTTCATCGTTTAACGCGACCATAACTCAATGAAGCGATGTATTTATGTGTGTGGTTTTTTGGGGGTTTTTTTCAAGCTTAATTAAGGTTTTATATTACCAAAAAGCAGACATTTTTGTTGTTGTTCTACACGATTTTGTTATTCTGTTATATTCACCAGTAGATGTAAATTGTACCTGTGAAAGAAAAGTGAATCACTTTGTGGTACTTTACACAGAAATCTTTTCAGATTCAACTGCATGGCAATAGAGTTTTTCAGGAATAATTTAATTAGCAGAAGACTACAAGAAAACAGAATTTAAATAGATGAACCTTTCACCTATGGCAAATCCTTTGTGTAGATTGAAATACTGTAAAAAGGCAAGCTTGAATATGAAATTAATACCGATAGATCTGGTCGTTTAATAGAAATATTGTTAATCCTGGTTGAAGTATTTACTCACAGAGCGTTTGTTATGGTACCTCGTATGCTAGGGTGTGACCCTAAATGGGAGAATTAAGGATGGGATGAATAAATATTTTGAGCAAACCAGCATAGCATGGCTGACAGTTGGAAGTGAAAGCCATTGCTCAGAAACAGAGGAGGTAAACAGCACGATTGGCAATGAAATTTGGATCAAGTTGGGTTCATGGTGACATTAATAAATTATGTCTTTAAAAAAGTTGACTTTTTGAATAAAAAATTAGACAGAAGAAACCGTCTGCAGGAAAGTTTTCAGATTAGAGGAACGAATGGACATTTGCCAACATTCAGAATGTAAAAATAAAAAAAGAATGAAATATGTGGAGTCAGTTTTGTAGCAAAGACTTATAGTGGTACATTTGGTTCAAGCCAACACTTTTCACTGAGACATTTGACCTGAAGTTTGTGAGATTTGAAGTGTCCATAATATCAGCATATTCCATTGATAAAAACTGAGCTTTTAGGATCAGCATAAAAGATTGTTAAAACATCAACAATAATCTAAAAAAATCTTAATTTTAGTTTGATATAATTACTTGACCCATTTCACTCTGCCCCTTTTATTTTTTGTCTCATTTTAGTGCCCCAGTTATCGTCACTTTACCTACCCTGCCCTGGCCACTTTCTTTTGTGCTATGGTACGTTCTAATACCTCCTTTTGTATTGTCCATATTCATTTTGGTCTTTTCCAATTACACTTTTACCACTTATATATCTGGCTTCCCAAAACTCTTGAATCAGCTTAGAAATTTGTTATCTTAAGTATTGTTAAATCCCCAAAATAACCTCTTTTAATCAATATTCAAACCTAGTTTTGCTTATGATATTCTGTTTTGCATGATACCCATTCTTCATATGCTTTCCATAAAATCTGAGTGCCCAGAACATAAAGAGGTCATTGCATTAAAACCAAATAGAAAATTATTTTAGTTATGATAGAAAATTAAGTGGAGACTGTCACATACCAAAAGATAGGAAAAGCAGCTGGATATTGCTGGGATGCAAATTCAGTGCTGAGGATTGGGCATAACCAGACAGGAAAGGCTGAGGACCAAGGACATCATTGTTGTAAAGCTCACCATTCCTAACAACTGTAGTTTATGACTGAGTGAGTAGTATGAAATTAAAGCATTTTTAGATGACCACTTTAAAAACTAGCACCAAAATATTATGCATCTTTTTAGCTAGGAATTGTTAACCATGAAAGATATGTTGTCATGATTCCACAGACTCCTTTAACTCAGCTCAGATTCTGTGTAGTCTAAATAGAAATATGGTGTTGTGTTTTAGTATTGCTTTAGTATCAAACAATTTTTACCACTAATAAATTGTCATTTCACAACTTATACATTTCAGTTTTTATTGCCCACATTAAAGAACTCTTTTGAGCCCTCCACAATGGCTTCGCATGAAGTTTATTAACTTCAGTTCGGATTGTTTTCTAGTGTGTGACTTAAATAGGAAAGGATAGGAAACTACCAGGTGGGAACTTTCTAGGTGGGAGTATTTTTAGACTGAAGAGTAAGGACATGTGTGTCATACAGTTTAAACATTAAATGGGGAACTACACATTCACTGAGACCCAGTCAATCAAGAATGATGGATCATGATAGGAGAGATGATTGAGTCAATTCCAGCCAAGGCTACTTGTACAGATTATGGTAATAATGGTAATGATTTTGTTAACCAAATTTTCTTTTGTAAAAGTTTACCTCATTTTGTAATATTGTTCTGTGAAAGCATTTGTAAACTAAACCCCTTTTAACTGCCCTCATATTAACCATTCCCATCAGCTCCTGTTTGTATATGCTATATTCTTAAGTTTAGCAGAAAAATTGTCCATGAAAAATCTTTTTCTTCGACCCCCTTTTTCTATCTTTCTTCCTTTCCTTCACCAGAACCATTGAAAGACCTTTTACAAATTTAAGTTTTCCTTCTGGAACTTTAAGCAGTTTGTCAGAATTGTTGATGACACACTTTCTAATAATTAGAACTTCTTCAACACAATGTCAAAGACTTTAGAATTTTTAGATATTTCAAGTTTTGCAACATTGGATTGAGGGTAAAAGCCACCAAGTATTGTTTATAATTTTCTATTCTTCCCAAGCCTTTGATAGTCCAGTTAATCACACCCACACCACAACTTACTGTTGCCATTTGTTGCTTTAGTTGACCTAACACAGGGCACATTTTCATCCAGTCAGGGAATAGAAAACTGGGCCAGCCTCAAATCTATATTCTATTCAGTACCAGGCATCCTGAAAATTGACATGAGGATGTGTCTTGATAATGCACACATTTTCATTAGCAAGCAAGCAAATCGGTTCTTTTTGATTATCGTGCAGGTCTGGAAGCATCCTCCATGATGGTGGGCTTCCCTCCAGATGCCTGGCTAGCTGCACGCATGGCATATCTCACACTAGATTTCCAGGTGGCTCTATTCATGGGGTCACTTGAACCAAGGCCCCAGCCAGAGATGTCATCCTTCCAAACATTGTGCCATGTCTTTCTTAATCACCCAGGTTGCCGACGTCCATCCACAGAAAAGTCTACTGCCTGCTTGATTGTGCCACTAGATTGCTGGACATGGCCATACCAGCGTATATGTCTTATCTCATAGTGTGCATTATGTCGGCTAATCCTAGCTTGGACACCAATTGGCTTAAAGGGGTTTTCTGCACCTGGTCATGTCTGATACTACAGATTTGCCTAATCATTGCCCTATCATTGCATGCTGCATGTGCAATAAGTCATTCACTGAAAACATATATTCATAGTCATGTATATTGGTTAATTATTGAGTAATTGAAATTGGTAATTACATGGGAGATGCGACCGAGAAATCAAAAAGAGGATAGGGATGGCAAAAGAGTGTTTTGAACAGATGGGCAAGCTTTTGAGGAACAAGACACTGTCCCTGAATACCAGAAGAAGACTCCTGGCTTGCCATGTGATACCAATACTAACTTTTGGAAGCAAGTGCTGGACCATTTCAAAATTAATGGAGAAAAGGCTTGAAGCAATGGAGATGTGGTTCTACAGGTGCATGCTAGGTATTTCATGGACAGAAAAGAAAACCAACAGCAATGTACTACAAGAAGCAAACACAAAGTGATCACTGATGAAGACTATCCAACAGCAACAGCTTCTGCTCTTAGGACATGTGCAAAGGAAAGGTGGTCTCAAAAACCTAGCATTGACAGGAAAAATAGAAGACAAGAGGAGCAGGGGGGGGACAGTGAATGACATACTTGAGAACCCTAAGTAAGGTAACAGGAAAGGCTACCATAACCCTGCTTAGAAATGGACCGAAAGAAGTGGAAGATCACGATCGCCCAAGTCCAAGAAGGATATGGCACTTAACAGACAGACAATTACGTGTTGCTCCTGAAACAAAACTTTGTTTTTTGAGTAATAATCTCCCCATTTGAACATGTGTAAGGATGGCCGAGCTCTCTAAGGCACTGGTCCACAAATGTGTGGGCATGGTTGAATCCCACTTCTGACAACTTTTTTTCTAAATGTATTTAAGAATATTTTCTTGACCAAACTTTACATTTGCAATCTACTGGACCTAATGTTTTACCTACAAATCGTAATAAACAGAATTATCATTACAATTTGTTACAATCATTACCTTTCAGAGCTCAGTGTTTTACTTGGAACTTCAGTAAAGATAGCACCAGTATCACATTTCTAACATCAAATTGTTGAAGTTTGAAACAAATAGGCAGAAGAAATGTGGTAGGAGGAGGGTCAGATTTGAAGTGGGCTTTTACATCACATGCTGGTTGAGAGCAGTGTCACAATTCCAAAATAGTTCTGTTTGAAATTTAGAAAAAAGATGATAGTGGTTGAATTGTGGGAAGAGATGTGTCAGTTACTGCCATACCAAGTTTTAGCTTGAACTCAATTTTGACAACCAATCTAGCCACACTCATAATTTAGCTGAAGGCCCACCTCATTATGGGTAACTGTAAGTAATATATCAGTCCCAATGGCAGGACCTGTGAGTCACCCAGCAGGACAACTACCCACTTGCTAATACCTGATGAACACTAAGGGAAAAGTATGAGTAGGAGGGTCATCTATTCCTAGTAACATTTTTTCCAGGAAATAGATCCAGCAGAAAATCTGATCTCACACCAATGGCCAATACTGTTTTCAGAGCCATTCCCCTTTTTGATGGGAAATGTCTCTCCATACGATCAATCAATCAATCTGGGTGCCATGCCAGCCATAACAGCCTTCTCTTGGCAGTTCTTCAGACCCTGGGGGAGCACAGTGGGTCTCCAACCAATTACACTTTCTAACCATGCCCAGTATGTAGTTCTTTGTCTTCCCCTTGATCTTTTTCCTTTTACACGGCCAGTCAGCACAGCCTCTTCAAGCCTCTCCTTCCTCATCATGTGCCCTACAAACTGAATCTGCCTATTCATGATTGTCTGTAATAAACATCTACTACTCCCTGCCTTATGCAGAATGTCCACATTGGTTATCCTATCTGTCCATGATACCCTTAAACATTCTCCATAGAAACCACATTTCCACTGCTCTAATACTGTCTTCCAGACTTTAGTAATAGTCCAATTCTCACAACCATGTAGTAGACTTGACCATACACTACCAAAGCTACTCTTGCTAAAATCTTAATTTGAACAACACATGTTAATGCAATTTAAATCTCTTTTAATGTTAATGTTTACACGAGTCAATTCACACTAAACACTAAACCTTACCATGATACCAGTTTTTGAAAACCAGGATAAAGTACATGTTTCATGAACTTCTAACAGTTACTCCATTTTTCAGTTGACTTAGGAACAACTGTTGTTCTAGTTACAGCAATAATCACAAATCACTATTTCAACGGCATACACCCCCTTCATCTTTGCACAAATAAATTCCAAAGATTCATTAGTATTCACCATGCTGATGCAGAAAATGAAAATACATCACCTGACCTTTGCACATAATTTATTTCAGCCGTCTGACCAATAAACAGTGTGATTGACCTTTGCACAAAATTTAATTCAAAATTGCATTAATGAGATTGACCTTCACGCAATATCTCAGCCATCTGGCCAATAAACAGTGTGATTGACTTTCATACAAAATTTATGACAGTTTGAAACAAATAGCATTTTATGAGATTGATCCTTACCACAAAATCTACCTCAGTCATCTGACTGATAAACAGTTTGGTTGACCTTTGCACAAAATTTGAGACTGCTTGAAACACATTCCACTTATGAGATTGACCACCCTTTCATTTTCATAAACTTCACCATGATCACCAGTAATCTCAGTATTTTGTTTCTTATCATTACTTTTGGGATCCTGATTAGTACTTAACATAACTTAATTTTTGAGCTCAGCCAGCTTGATCTCTGAAGCCAGGCCATTAGTTTTTCTAAGCTGAGCTTGTCCTGCCAGTTTCTGCTCAGATAGATCAAACAGGCCCTGCTTTTCCAGATCTCATGACAATCTTATTCATTTGTCTTGACCAATCAGTTCTCACTTCTTTATGAGGAATTTGCATGATGATGACCTGAGAAGCCTTATGTTTTCTCTGCCATACAAGACTCCTTCACATAAAGTTTCAGTCCCTTGTATCTTATTTTTGGTTAAATTGATGATGAGCACTCATATTTGAATATAAAGATTGATTTGTGTCAGGTTTTCCTTTCACCAGGTGTTTTTTATTTGTGACACCATCACAGAGAGACCCCCCTACCAATGAGATAGACTTAATCCTCCCAGGTGCCAACCTGGTACTTTAAAGACTTGAGGTATACTAACAGGTGCTACACCTTGCTCAAGGGTGACCTAGAGGTAGTTGTGGCAAAGGGTTATCTCATTTGCCCATGTCAAAACTCCACAACTGAATGCAGATTTTTGGCAATACCCAAACAGATGATGATGATTATTATTATTATTATATTATTATTATAATATTATTATTATTATTATTATTATTATTATTATTATTATTATTATTACAACCTGACAATTGCAAAAGCAGAGGTTGCAGTAAGAGAGCAGAGCAAGTTGGTGACATCTTGCCATTGAAAGGCTTTTTGTGTGTAATTATGATCTGATGATGATTGTATTCTTTCTTAGATTTGCCAAAAATATAGATCCAGCACAGATCAGTTTAAAGTTTTTAAAAGGAGAAGGAGAACTTATCAACCTTGAACTGAATGAAGAACTCTTGTCTCAGCTGCTGGAATTTCCACCATGGCTACATTTGCGAAAAGCAACTTGCAACAGAATTTCTGCAAAGGTTAGTTGTATAATTGAAGTGGCTATAAGAACCAAAAGAATCTTGAAATTTCTTAACTTTATGGACTCAGAGGAAGCCATAGATGTAAGAGCTTTATCATGTCATGAGTCATAAACTTTTTCCAAGCTACATTTCGAGAGATACTTTTCTTGAAACATAACCTAAAGAAGTTTAATTTCAATATTTTTAGTACCTATTTTTAATTTTTATCACCAGTATATTCTTGGTTTAATAAAATTGAAATTTTATTGAATTACTAAATAAGCAAGGCATAGTTTCTTAACCAGTAATAGCTCATTACATTTATATTTTTTCAAATATGTAAACCACTGTGATAATCATCATCACTTGATAATCATGGATTTTCTACAGAATTTCTACAGTGTGTAGTTGGGTAAAAACTTGTTGTTTATGAACCTAGATCTATGGTCATAATTATTCATATTTATCACACTTTTTTGTTACATAAAATGATGTGTGTGTTTCACCATCGCTGTGGTACTGTTTACCCCATTCTTAATGCCAGTGATTTACAGATGTAGATT
>RDPX01000323.1:797823-815555 GCA_003991215.1 Morbakka virulenta
CTCTACTCTTCTCTCTCTACTCTACTCTACTCTACTCTACTCTACTCTACTCTACTCTACTCTACTCTACTCTACTCTACTCTACTCTACTCTACTCTACTCTACTCTACTCTACTCTACTCTACTCTACTCTACTCGACTCGACTCTACTCGACTCTGCACTGCTCCGCTCTTGCTTTCTTTCCCTTAAATTTACTTTCATTTTTAATTTCTTTGACTTTTTTTCACACATTTTTAGGAATGGACAAAGGAGTTTTTTACCCGCGAGTTTAGTCCAGCCGATCATCTGCACATTCGTGTGGAAGCATTATTACCCAAGGTATTTTTGAAGTACTTTTTGTTTCATTGTGTGAATGAGCATATTGTTTTAGCCAGTTACTTTAGTGAACACTTTAGAAAGAAGGTAAAATAGTACCTCCAAAGCTAGCATTAAGTGCATCATGCCATGCTGCCTAGTATTACTTACATTCATATATGTCATACATACATACATACATACACACAGCCATGCATGCATACATGCACACAGCCATACATGCATACATGCACACAGCCATACATGCATACATACACTTATCGCACACATAAATCCCAACATAAAATAGTAGTGATTGCTTTCCATTTGCCTCACAACATATTTCATTCTCAGAAGATATAGAAAAGAGAATATTCCCAACTTTAAAAGACATTTCTCATTTGAGAGCACGACTGTTTAACAGTCGCGTTAATATTTTATGCATTCAAGCTCTGTTCAATCGTAATAACTGGTTTATTCCATCAATCAAAGCTATAACCAGCTCCTTTGCACATCTGAGCGTTGCTATATTGAGCATTGCGCAACGCTACACAGACATTCTCCTTCATTTTACATTGTTTTTGAATTTTGACAGTAGCGTTCATGCAGAAAATTGTGGAGTTACCATGCGAGAAGTTCACTGTTTTGAGTTTCCTCGACACCCATGTCACCCCCCCCCCCCAATTTGTTTCGTTGTTGGAAGCCACAAACTATTAAATACACGTGTTTTTGGCGGTAGAGTTTGAAAAGGAATGAAACCGCTTAACAAAAAAATAAAAAGAAGTACGAAGCTTAAAAAGTAGAACAATATTTAACAGCCCACGCGTAATTGGGCTTTATCCATGCGAAAGGTGAAAAATGTTGCCGAAAGAGGTAGAAATTAACCATTCTGGTTATTTTACTTGTTACATTAAGACAATTTTCTCCACCACTCGCAGTATTATAGAATAATGCTTCGGAATAAAAATAATACTCAGTTTTTTATGACCCTTCACACTTTCTTGTTTTTATTGAATGTCATATGTTTTGCCGTCACCATACATTCCTGTAGAAGTTGATTTTATTGATACTAACAAAAAAACCCCACCCCAGTTGCATTTTAGTACAGTTATTTGCACAGACCCTGGTTTAGACAAAGACATCATCCTATGTCTTTGGGATTCAAACTTTTCATTCATAGATTTGGCCATTCTTGTATTGTTGCTGTTTTAATGTATTTGAGTCTACCACTATGTCTTCCTCCTAGATGTATCCATCTCAAAGAGGCCTGTCCACATTACTGATTTTCATTTTTTGTTTGAGAACTTTTGACTTTCCTTTGCAAGAGCTTTTCCTCAGCTTTTTGTTTTTTCCCGTTTTTTAACATGTTTTTTATGGTTTGTTTTTTGCATTAATGGGACAAAAACCACTCTTACGCCAAACCACATTTCTACAGCTACACCTGCCATATTTTATGTAAATGCTCAAATTTCAGCAATGTTCGGCAGACCAAAGAGATAAAAAAGATATATTTTATTGCATGTCGGAAAATCATACCTAAACCCCAAGAAAGATAAAAAAAAAGCTTCATCTGATTTGATATCGAATCTCTTAAATATGTTTTATATAGTATCCCTGAGGAGCAATTTATTGCTATGTCCACAGCTATAATTCTCACCGTTTCTCACCGCAGCCGTTTTAGTCCTTTCGGGTAACGGTTTTCTGCCTGGCTCCTGACTCAATCAGCGCTCGCCATCAAGCTCGATCATCTGGGTCCACACTCTTCATGCCATGCAGTCTCATATCTGCCTGCAAAGTATCCTTTCAGTGATGCCATGACCGCCCTCTCCTCCTCTTGCCCCCTACTCCTTTTGCCCCCTACTCTGATGCTGGTGACTCTCTTGATACCCTCCTGTTCCACTCTCCGGTGCACATGGGCATACCACTCGAGTCTCGTGCTGCGCATCACTGTGCTTATTGGTTCCATCCCTGCAAGCTCCTTGATCTCATCATTCTTCCTATGCTCTTCGAAACTGATATTATGGATATAGCGAAGCATTCTCATCTTAGTGGTACTCATCCGATCCTCAGGGCTTTGTGTTTACTTTTGGTGTCTTTTGGTGGTGTTCCTTATGCCCCAATGACTATAGGAACTACTTTTAATTTTTTATTCCAGTATTCCAGACCATATCTCATTACCATACAACATTGCTAGTCGAATGCTTTGTTTGTAAAGTAACATCTTCAGTCTGGTTGGCACTTTCTTGTCACACAGGACGCCAGTCAGACTACGCCACGGCTATAATTAAAGAATCCGACTTTTTTACACAGTTATCGTAGGCTTATTTTTGCGGCTAACCATCTTTTAGAATACCCCGTTGTTTTACTTAGTAAGCTGCACAGATGAAGAGGATTGCTGACCTCGGTTTATTGACCCCGATGATTCTTAGACAGTTGTTATGTGGAGCTGGCGATATTTGTTGAATTTTTAGCCACACATTTCCTCCTTTTATGCTCGCTATCAACCCGCATAAATTGTTTCCTTGATAAAATCAGGAGTTAATTGGCGTTGAATATTAAGTGGCAAAGATATTGAAAGGAGAACGTGGTTAGAAATCCTAGTAATTGAACTTTACCCGTTGGCAAGAACTCCAGGTTTAAGGTAAAAAACACGACCACAGCCCTTTGTTTTAGATGACCTTCGTGATTTTTGTTGTTGCTGGTTTAATGGGTTTGATGTCAAATAATATTTACCTGTTGCTATAGAATTATTACTACTTAATTTTGTTATATATTAGTGAAGGATAAACACTGTAAGGTATAAATTTGCTCTTTGTCGATAATAAGCACATAGGTAGTCTGATCTATTTTTTGAAATTGTTTTTAATTCAGACAGTCTATTTTTATTCCAAAGTAATGATCAACTAATGACAAGATAGCCCAAGCTATACATTAAGAAATAAGTGAAAAACACGACTTTGTAACGAAAAATGGTGCGGCACTTTATTTTACTAGTATTATTGTTATTTTTATTATTATAGTCATCACACATTAAATTTATTTAATGGTAATGTCTCCTTGACATTGGTGGAGCAAGTCTCCTCAATTTTTAACGTCTTCGCTCAAGGTTTTTGCAGAAGCCAATATTTTAGGACTCCTTATTTCTTTTATCAATTCCCAAATTTTTACTCTCCTTTTGATGTCTTTTGGTGGTATTCCTTCTGCCCCAATGACTTTAGCAACTAGTTTTACTTTTATATTCTACTTTTCGCGAGGTATCTCCTTAAATCCTATTGTTATTGTCATTGAAAAATTTCACACACCTACACAACCAATGCACGCACATGTTCACTTTTTTTTTACAAGAAAAATTTGAAATTTTAAACTANTGAGTTGTGACAAAGAGCACTGACCGAATAAACTGGTGGTAGAACCAGGCACATATAAAAATCTAAATGAGTATAGTAGATATTCAATATTATAATTTATTAAAAATACAAACATTTATATATATGTGTGTGTGTGTGTGTGTGTGTGTGTGTGTGTGTGTGTGTGTGTGTGTGTGTGTGTGTGTGTGTGTGTGGTTTTTGTAACGTTTTTTAACCAGTATAGCTGATGAGTGTAAGACACAAAACTTTAAGTTTTTACACAGGTTTTGAGTTTTCTTTTTTACCTTTTATATATATATATATATACAGAACGACACTAATTAAGAACATCAATGGGGATATAATACACATAATCATAAGTATAACAAATATATATATATATATATATATATTATACGAAATACTTTTAAAAATTGTTTTATTTAAATACTCAAGACTCGCCCTAAAATGTGCTATTCAAAACGATCTTTTGAACTTCTTAAAGAGGTGGTCTACCTGGAATTTGGTCTAGAAAATCTTGGTTACCCCTTTTACAAGTCTTAATGCTGGAACTACTACCGGCAAGATTTTTGTTTTCAAATGCCACATTTTCTGAACTTCAATTTCTAGATCTTTATACTTGCTAATCTTCTCAAAAAACCTTTGCTGAAATATTCCAATCAGATGGTACACTCATATCGATAGAGAAACAGGTGTTGTTTTTCTTATCTTCGATCACAATGTCAGGACGATTTGCCTTAATTGTTCGATCTATGTAGATGGGAAAATCCCATAGAATAGTAACATCGTTGCCTTTGGTGACTGCTTCAGGGTGGTACTCGTACCAGTTTGTGTTGGTTTCTATTGAGTATTCTTTGCATATTCAATGCAAGTATTGACCGACCATGTCATGCCTGTTCTTATACTCATTTGGTGTTAATATTGAGCAAACAGAGACAAGGTGATCAATAGATTCAAGCTTTTCCTTGCTGTATTCTGAATCGGCTTGGTAGTGAACAAACTAAAAAAGTATAAAACCCTCAGTCACCCCTTTTAGTCAAGCGCTGCTCAGCTACTGATGGGTCGCCTTTTCATCAACGTCAGCATTTGCTACGGGTTACAAACTGCCTGTGGAGAAGTTTATCCTGCCACTTATGTTCTAACTGTTTAAGTCCCAAATCCTTTCCTTTTCGTTTTGTCTTTTTTGCTATGGCTGTGGGTGTAAGTTCTTCATTTACATTTTTAATCTCCAATTCCAGTTCTCCAAAGAACGTATTCGATTCTTTAGAAATAAAATAAAGGTTTTTCGGATTTTCGTGAGAATGTACTTGTTGCAGCATCCAATCGTCGGTGTTTCAAGGTTTTCAGGGAGCGTGATAGTAGATGTTTTGTGGAAGAGCGCGAGCTGCATCATGCCCTGCCCTCCTTTGTTTCTTGGTACATACAGCCTGTCGACATCTGATTCTGTATGGTGCATTCTGCTACGCGTTGTTTCCTTATCTTTGTATCTAATCTTTTCATCTCATTCATATTATAATTAATAACATTAAAAGTATAATTGACAACTGGTATTGCTAGTGTATTGATCGCATTAATCCGGTTCTTATAGTTTAGTTCTGTTTTCATAATTAATCTCACCTTTGGCAAACACTCTTCTAATTTTTTCCTTCATAGTAGCAGGTTGTATGGCATCACCCACGTTTACTCCTAGATATTTGTATGTACTTTCTTGCTCAGATTCTTTTATCACCATTACATCATCTAAATCAACATTATCAGCACTAATCAGCTTTCCTCGAAATGACAGTACCAAAGGAAAGGAAATCCCAGAAAAAGAGAAAGCAACCCAGTTGGAAGGAAGAAGTCTACTCACAGAGGTGGAAAACAACGCCCTGCAAGAAAACAAAGAAAAAAAACGACAAATGAAAAAGAGATACGGCATGAGAAATATGGCAGACATATCAGAAGTAAAATAATAACTTTAGAAGCAAAGTAGTAGTAGTAGTAGTAGTAATAGTAATAGTAATAGTAGTAGTAGTAGTAGTAGTAGTAGTAGTATTAGTAGTAGTAGTAGTAGTAGTAGTAGTAGTAGTAGTAGTAGTAGTAGTAATATTAGCAGCAGTAGCAGTAGTAGTGGAAATGTTACAAGTATTTTTACGTTTTTTTACGTTTTATTATAGGTTGTTCTTCCAGTAGATGTACCCGAAGATACAATTTACTATAACAGAAGACCAAAAGCACTTCAAATACAAATTGCGCAAGCAGTGGTGACGAACAGTCGAATAGGATCTGCATGTTCTCAATCGGATTTGCTAATGGATTTGCAATATCAGCTTACATCAAAACTTTACACCGATTTGTTTACGTTTCCCAGTAAAGAAGAAGATATTGGTACGTTACCAAACCAAACTTGGACCAATGATTATAGTTTAAACCATAGACAATTCCAAAATCATTTTGAAAGATTAAAAAAAGCAAAGCGATGTAACTCTTCTATCATTTCGAGTCCCGACACACCTAGGCAAATCTGGTGCTTTTGGGCAGATCAGATGTGGATAGAATTTTTGGGGATCTCAGAATCAAATGGTAGACCCATTACATTTGTCGACGCAGTACCTTTAAGATTATGGGCCTGTGTGCCTTTGAGCTTTGTTGGTGTTGAACAAGCGCCCCCCATATATAAAGAAGGTAGTGAAACAGCCAATCATACACAATCAAAAGCTTTAAATCAAGGCAAAACAGCTAAGGGCGAGATTTCTTCCCCTGCATCACTTGTTGCTGACCATAAAATGGATCAGATCTCAAATAGATCCTCCCAGCAGCGTAGTTACGACAGCGAGGACATCCAAATCCGTACAACAATTCCCAATGATGCTACAAGATTTAGAGATTCAAATATCGTGGAAAGCTCTCCCAAGTTAATGAAAAAGGTTTCCAGTCCAGTTTTACCAGGGACAATGGAATCCACGGCTTTTGATGAATCAAACGAATTAGAAACTACACTTGTAGATCTGTCAAGAACCCTCACACCAGATAACACGACATGCAATGGAACCACAACTGCACAATGTACAGAACAGCATGTAAATGACCCTGCGGAAAACGATAGGACTGAGTGCCTTTTGCCGACCCTCAATGACGCTATATTAAAAGATATGCGACCAGTTGAAGGGTCTCCTAAATTAATGAAGAAACGTCAAACACATGGCCTTTCGCCAGCCACAGGCACAGGTTCTGAAAATTTGAATAATGTTGCATTTGGTCATGGTGCATCAAATGCTTCGTCGCCAGTGTCACTTTCAAATAGTTTATCACATAACAGTCTAGATCGAGGTATAAATTTAAATGGTAGCGTAAAAAATATTAATGATCAGTGTATTTCTATTGATAGTAGGAAACGTTTGCGTGTAAATGAAATAGTACATGAATCTTTAAGGCATACGCGATCGGAAACATCATTATTACCAAAGACTTCGCCTACGACAAGCAACTTCGATGACACGCAATCCCTTCATGGATTCAATGTTAGCACGTCCACTTATTACGATGGTGCAAGCGAGCCTCTCATTAATGGACCACCTCCTCCTTACTCTGCCCGGGCGCAAAAAGAGATTGGCGAACGAATGTTAAATGAAACTGCTGTTGATAATAAGCCGTCGCAAGCACGTCGCCTTTCTAGTAGTTCTCTGCCACCCTCCTATGATGTTGCTTACGAGACGACTTTTCAGTCAAGTCTGTCAGCTTTTGATGTGCACAATGAGGATCTGGATCCTGCCGTATTAAACTACTTTTATTCAGCGCAGGATACCAGGCAAGGGGCCGTTAATGCACTGTGCTCGCCGAAACTACCACTAATTGGTTTAATTGCCCATATACCTAGAAAAACAACAATACAACTTGATCACTTTCAATTATTGTTTTTGCTTCGCCTGGGAGACATGTTTCAAGAGTTCTCGGAAACCTTGGCGTCTTATGATAGCAACACTTCTACGACAGGCACGTTACGAAAGAACAGTCTTGCAGAGGGAAATAGCCCTGGCATGACATTTAATCTGTCCGTAACGGAACTGGAAATTGATATTATTCTCCCTCCTTGTGAAGAAGTTGATCCAAAACTAACGGAAACACTTCTTGAGAGGATGATGAAATTGGATAAATATCTTCCAGATCAAAAGAATGATATTCCTTCTTTTAGGTCTTTTATTAACAATGATGCAGCGGCGTCTTTTCAAGCTGCGAGTGACACGGTCGATAAAAAATATGGAATTCCTGCAAGTGCTCCAAAGAGTGAAGTTAGTGAAGTCGCAGGGTCGAGCGCGTTACACTTTACTACGCCAGGCAACAAAGCATCGGAAACGATTGGAGGTAAAGACGTTGATGATTCAAGTGGCTTTTCAAGCTCCGACAGTAGCCCACGAACATCAGGAAAATCAATAGTTGATATCCCAAAGGATGCTTCATACGAAGATCGTAATAATGAGTTTGTACAACAAACAGGGACCGCAGATACTGGAGATAGTACCGACTCCTCGTCATTTTTATCGTCAGATGTGAGTAAATACCAAGAGAAGTCAAATATTAACTTTGAGGAAACGAGTATTCATGTAAATGGAGACAGTCTTTGTGAACCCGCACCGTATTCCGAAACATCAAATTTTGACCAGGTAACTACGCCTTCCGAAGATGGTGATAGTGCATCCTGTGATCATATAACAAGGAAGGAACCCGTTGCTAAGCTATTTCACATTTCTCCGAGATCTTCTACCTCTTCTCCTGAAATTGCAGTAGATGTTGCTGCAGAATGCTCGGATGGTTGGCAGACAAAACCAACAATGAGTGATAAGACTACTTTTGAGAAAAAGCCGCTGGCTCGGCTTGATAGCACCGATCAAGAATGTTTGCACAGAACACATGAAGTAGAGGCAGAAGGCGTAAGTCCTGTACATATGGGGTCTAGTAAAACAGCTTCAGATTGTGCCAATGTAAACACAGACAAATATGTTTCTGTTGTTCAGATCCGTGCGAAGAATACAAGAGTAGCATTAAACTCAGAAGATGAAAACAGTGTGACGAAAATAACAGTTGAGGGGGTTCTTCTTGAAGAAAAAGGCAATGTGATGTACAATAGGACGTTAAACCACAGACTTGTCTTTCCTGAAGAACTTAATGAATTCTTGTGCTCAAAAAGAAAAGACTTTTGCGAATCAGATAGCGAGAATATGGTTGCTATTCGAATTGAAAAGGGACCCAATGCAGAACATCATTCACCACGGTCGGGGGAACTTGGCTTTGCACATATACGAATTAACTCTTTGGAGGGAACTTTAAGATTAACAACGACAGATTCTCTAGCAGAATTTGCTGAGGATGAAATAATAGCCTACACTCCTCCGTTTTTTATTGAACTAGAAGACTTAAAGCTTATGCTCGTTGATGACAAACCGAGACTTTTAGAATCGGCACCAATCCCAGTACCAATGCAAATTTGTATTGAACAGTTGATTGTTAAACGCTCCTGCGAGGGTATAATACAAATCTCACCGCCATATCAACGCCAACATGTGCGACCAAGAAATGTTAGCCTAGTTTATGAAAGGAACGCCCGTGAGCCATTAACACGCAATGCAATGATATCGTCTAGCCAAGACAGCATCAGCGATTCGATCAACTCACGTCTAGATGAATTAGAAAATGAGAACGAACGGCTTGTCGAAGAATTAAAGGTTTCGAACAGTCGAATGTGTAGTTTAGAAGACGAAAGAGATTCGCTTTTAAAAGTTGTTGAGAAGCTGGAACAAGAACTAATGTGGTCGAATAGAGAAAACGAAGAACTTCAAAAGAGAGTTAATATTTATAGAGACAGAACTCGACGTCAGCCTTTGACACCGGATAGAAATAAAATAATATTAAAGCCCAACTCTTCTTCAACAAAATTTGTTTGAGTTAAACCTAGTAATGTACAATTGTTTCAATGTTTTCTCAAATGGTCTCTCCCTCTCTGTTCTATTTTGTTGTTGATTTTCAGTGTAGCATTATTTTGAATTTCTTTTAGAAGTCTTAGATTTTTCTTAGAACATCAACAAATTTTGCTGATAACACCCAGTTTTTCACGGAGAAAAGTAACTTTCATGCGGCAGTTCACAACTGCGTTTAGCGATCTCTTGTGCCTAGCAAATAAACCACACCAACAAATATGCAATAACATAGTGTAATGTGAAATACTTACATAAAGCTTCTAGTGTTTGATGATTATTTTAAGTAGCTTCTTTATCATTAAAGGAATTATTTTAGCGTTTATTTCTGTTACAAAACGGCGCCGATTATGATTTTGCTTGTTAGCGGAAAAACCGATGTGTTTTCATAAAATTGAAAGAAATAACCACATTTCAAAGTGAAGTTAATAAGAGTTCCTTTATTTTTTTAGCCGAGAGAATTTAGGAAGTTAACTGTGTAAAAAATGTTCATGTTTCTAATTGTACTATTCATATTATGTACACCCAAGATTATACCCAATATGTTGTGCGCCCTTTGGTTCTGTTCAAGTCTGCCGAGAGGAAAACCCATAATAATACACGAACATCCGTATTTGTGAGTGAAGCATCGTTTTGGTTGGAAGTAATTTTTGTTGACAGTGAATAAGATAATGAATTATTATTTGTAAGCTGTCGTTTTTTATTATAATTTTGTTTTAAAAACAAAGTCATTGTCGCAGTTTTTATGAGTGTCCACAGTAGTACTTATCGCTAACGCTTTCTCGCTAGAGACACGTGCACACGCAGTCGATCGTTGCTTGCCAGAGGCAAGAAAAGGGACAACATTCTATACGGATACCAGGGTCTTACTGTGTTTTTTTCGTGGTGTTTATCAAGCACGTGTCGTGATGACAAGGTCAGTCAGTGCGCATGTTTATTATGAACATGTTTTCAATAAAAGTGTACAGAAATAGACTCGAAAAAATGTAGCGCCTAGTAATTTGCAAGGCAATATATAAATTAGTTCTGACACAACGAATTGTAATCCTATACAACTGAAAGGAGAGCAGTAAAGTTTTTAATCCAGAAGGAAGACGGGATTTCGTTTTGGTAAACTCCTCGTTCTTTTGGGGGTCATTCGGTAGAAACCTAAAGGGTTTACTTATTTTCATAGGATTTCAAATATTTATAGAGTTACACTAGATTTTTTTTAAACGTTTGCCCTAATCCGCATTTTGTTTTTGTAATTCAGTATGTATTTGTTTTCCCATTTGATGAATTTTTCGAAGATCGTAAGGTGAAACCGTTTTCCGGGTTAAGGTATTTTTGCAAAATCACCCAGTGAAGAGTAAGAATTCAAATAGTTACTTGGCTGGTCCCATCTTTGTGCAGAGTTTGCCTATGCGAAATTCCGTCGTTGGCCTGGATTTTAACCGTTCTCTTTATTAGGAAGCGGAGACGCGCTCAGTGTGAAAACTAATATTGTCAGAAAATATAAATAGATAAACTGAAAATGCGAATTGTAAAAATTGAATTGTTTATTTGTGTCTGTATGAAAATAAGATGGGTTTTGTAGAAGTATTTCGTGTATTAGTGAATCTTTGAGTAGACGTTCTTGTTGGCATAGGAAGTAGTTTATTGGCGTAAGCTGCATTTAATCTGAAAACCATGCGAATGTACCCGAGTCAGTTCTGTGTGGTTATTAGCTAACCAAAAATATTCTGTCTTTTATAGGACTGAGAGGCAATCCACAGTAATAGACGAAATCGGTTACCATATCACATAACTTAAATTTGGTAGTTGCATTCGATTCAAGATTGCAGACATCCAGTCGAGGTGGTGTCATCATTTAGTATTCCAAATGCAAATCCTGCTACCTGGACAGAGTGATAAATATTGACAAATTAATCCGAGGCTGCATCTACGATATGTATGCGTAACATAACGGCGTTCAAGATCTTTTACTAATGGCGCCTTACCCCGAGCAAAGAAGACCTGTTTGAAGACAAACGCACATTTCTATCCTCTTCCCTACCTTAAAATCGTCCAGGGTGTGTTGCAGTCTTGTGACATAACTGGTTGGCGTTCATAAGTAAAACAAAATTTTTATTTGATTTAGAGATACTCAAGTCTTCTTGTATATAAAGCGCTGTTTTTCTGTCTGTGTGTTCAGGGTTGGCGTCCAAACGGGTGGACCGATCGCATCCAAACTTGGCATGGACATGGAAGAACATCCAGGAAGTGTCTTGGGCCTGCCGAAAGTGACGTCACTAAACCGGAGGTGACGTTATATGGTCAAATATGTATTTTGAAGACACTTCGCTGACTATAAGAGGCACAGTTTTTGTCCAATCGACACCAAACGTGGACGAAACCTTCATGGGAACGCAGGGGAGAAAATAGGGGCACAGCAAGGCAAGTTACGTCATGAAAAAGGACGTGGCCTTTCTGGACAAGAAGTAGAGCTGTTTCCAGCCCTAGAGACCTCCGAATGAAACGAAACTTTGCGGGAGCCTATACCTTAGCCAAAAGGAACTGACCTTATAAAGCTGTAAAGTGGTCTGTTTCAACATTACAAAGCTCCGATTTCGACAAAACTTGACAAGTATTAAAAGATTAAGCATCTGCATTTATTTCCGATTGATTGGGCTTTGTGTGGCATGCTGTGGTGTTTGACAAGTCTGCGTTATCCTCAGTTGTTGTAATCTTGCTATCGGTCTACCAGCTAACAAATACGCTACTGATTTCGTGTCACATTATTTTCCGAACTTTAGCGTGACAAGCTCTAACTTAAGTTACCTATTGGCTGCCGACTTCCCTGTTCCTCTTACTATAATGTGCTCTGAACGTCCTTATGTTAACAAGATGAGCTGGAAGTGATTCCTGGAATATACAGAGGAGTTCATCGACAAATAACTTCGTCGGTGAACTTTACTAATTTGAAGGTGAGCATAAGAATTGAAAATCACGACATTTTCAATCTGGGTTGTCAAAGAACAATGGAAGGAAAACAATATAGCAGAATCAACTCCATTGAAAAGCAATCTCATTTAAACACGGAATGCATTTAAATAGGTCATTGGATCATGTTTTGGGTTCTATGGGGTGTACTGGTAGAGATATTACCTGTGATGCTTCGGCAGTTGCATTGGTCCTGACTAATGGCTTGACACAGGGGATCTCTTATCGGTCAGCCAATCCTCACTACTGGCTCCCAGTAATTGCTTGTGCACGGCAGTGGCCACAACCTGGTACTCCGCTTCAGCTGGTGGACGAAACGTAGTGAGGGGGTTTGGACTTGAGCGCAATATCTCGACAGGAGATTCAAACACATTTCAAGTGACTGAAACTACGCAGTCACTTAAAATGCGGATACAGGCTCTACGCAGACCTTCTCTTTTTGGATTTTTTCACTCCTCTTGTCCTGAGCATAATATATTTTCATGTTTATCATCTTTTGGATCTTCTGATTTTCTTCCTGTCACTGCAGAGATTAAGGCAACTTTCAAATCTTGTTGACAAGGAACATCATAGCAAGACTTACATTTGGTCAGGCTGATTGGGATGGGCTTCGTCAATTCCTCTTCGATATTTGTCGAGATTCAGTCTAGTAAATCGTTTTACTATTTAAAACAACCATCAAAAGACAACGGGGTCTCAAGGAGAAGTTAAGACAAGAGTTACAGGAGCTTAGGCGAAGTGGGAAGAAGTGAGTGGCACAGTATGTGACACGAGAATGCTAATAAAACTGAATACGAAGATCTATTCATCAGTGCTACAACCAGTATTACCAAATGGCCAAGAGTCGTATCTTTAAAAAGGGCAGAGGAGAGAATGTTAGAGGCGATGGAGATGAGATTGCTAAGGTGGCCAGCCGCAATACCCTTGCACGAAAACAGGGTGAATGATGACACAAGAAGATTTTTGAAGGTAAGAAAAATAACAGAGAAAGCAAAAGAAGCAAGGTTAAGATGGCATGGGCATGTAATGAGGAGAGAAAAGGAAAATATTTTGAAGGCAATATAGCAGGTACCAGGGACTGGAAGAAGTAGTGGACGACAAAAGCTTAGACTGGGGGACGTCAAAGAACGAGATATGAGAGAAGTGGGAGCGAGAGAAGGAGAATGGGAAGACAATCGTCGGATGAAGGCTAAGGGAGAATAAGTCTAGTAAATCGGCATCTAATTCTGTTAATGACTTCACGAAAATGGTTGAGCATAGTATGAGAAACATTTCTATCCAAGTGTAGTTATACAGTCAAACATTCTTCTAGATGATTCAATGCTCATTGTTTTTCTACCATTGCTCNAGGGTGAATGATGACACAAGAAGATTTTTGAAGGTAAGAAAAATAATAGAGAAAGCAAGAGAAGCAAGGTTAAGATGGCATGGGCATGTAATGAGGAGAGAAAATGACAATATTTTGAAGGCAATATAGCAGGTACCAGGGACTGGAAGAAGTAGTGGACGACAAAAGCTTAGACTGGGGGACGTCAAAGAACGAGATATGAGAGAAGTGGGAGCGAGAGAAGGAGAATGGGAAGACAATCGTCGGATGAAGGCTAAGGGAGAATAAGTCTAGTAAATCGGCATCTAATTCTGTTAATGACTTCACGAAAATGGTTGAGCATAGTATGAGAAACATTTCTATCCAAGTGTAGTTATACAGTCAAACATTCTTCTAGATGATTCAATGCTCATTGTTTTTCTACCATTGCTCATCGCAATCATTTCTATGTTCAGTTTCAACGTGATAGAACTGATGAATCATTCATTTCAATGTTTGCAAAAGGATAGTTCCCGATACTAAATCTCGCTATGTATAGCAAGTCTGTGGATCCATTTCTTTTAAAACATTTGAAGTCGAGACTTTAAGACGTCCAACGTTTTGCATTTGAAAAAGTCGATTATCCCTCCCCTTTCTGATCTTTTGTTTTCTCAAGACAAAAGGCCGATTCCTTTGCTATATATTTTCCGGCCAATTCCTCTCTAAATGACATCTTTTAAAAAGTCATTTTTAAAAGTCTTTGCCATATTTCCCTTCATAAAGTTCACAAACTTATTCGATTTTAAACTCTGCAATCACAAATACAAAGTTGATTCCAAAGGTTATTTATGTGAGTGATCAACCAAAATCTCCCAGTTCAGATTTGATTCTGGTAATTGTTTTGAAAGACCGTGCTTCTGACCTATCTTCCTTGCTGTCGAAACTCTTTAGCATCGACTTCCCAGAAAGTTTCTCAGGTTTGTCTTTTTGAATGCAGTTGACACATACGATCCTGAAAAATACTTACCTGTAACTTTATTCTGTCATAAGTAAGGACTTTAAACGGCTTATCGACAATGCACTGGGAGAAGTCATGCATCAGCTAAGATTTTTGTTATGCTTAATACAAACTTAGAGAATCTCGCTCCACTGGTGACCTTTTGATTGCAACCACAGAATTTATCTGTAGATTTATGGATATCTCCGATGAAGGATAAACTGTAGGTCTTAATATTTCCAAGGGATTCGATAAGATGTGGCTTTCTTAATAGGTTTTCTGGTTACGAGGTTTGTGGAAGGATCTCAGGTAACATTCACTGCTTTCTGCACTGACAGAGTTGTTGATAATGATAATGATGATGATGAAATCACATCTGATGAGTATTCATTTATTCCCGGAGTTCTTCAAGGTTTTATTCTTTGTCCAATTCCCTTCGTTTAACATCAGTGATCTTTCTGGCAACTTGTTTCACCTAAGCATGTATGGTGATTAAGGTACCTTTTACTTACGGCATTGGACACAAGACAACAAAGCACAAACAAGTTAATCTTGCAGAACCATTTGAGTTTGAACATCGGGCTGTCAGAGAATGGGGAAGAATGTGGTTGGTTTCTTTCAATGTTGTAAAACGGAACTCATGTCGCTCAATAGAAAAGTAAGTTCTTATCCTCATCCAATGTCCATAGAAAATCATTCTGATAGCGCCATTTCCTCGCTTGAGGAATGGTCATCAATGAGGCTGCTTCGTTTGTGATTTTCTCCAGATGTTTCTTCGCGTTCTTATTTAGTATTCAATTTATTGACAAGTCTGCTTTTCAAAAGTTGATTCTTTGTATGGAGTCAGAGCACCTTACAAACGAGGCCAATTTGTATCTCTATAATTCTACAATCCGCTTTTGCATGGAATACTGTTGTCAGGTGCATCTTCATCTTGTCTTGACGTCCTTGATCGAGTTCAGAGACGTTTGATTACAAAATATACTAATTAATTTGTAACTTAATAGGTCAAAATGTTGCAGACTCATCAACATTTGTCTCACCGACAAAATGTAGCTTCATCTGACATTTTCTATAAGTATTATCAAGAAAAGCGTTTTAATGCGCTTTCCTCGCTGGTACGAGTACAGTTTGTTGCATCTTGTGTGATTCGTTTCTCTCAAGGCCTTCATTCATACGAAGTTGCTGTTACTCGTTACAACAGATCTTTTCATGAATGTAGTTTCGTCCCTCGGACAGCACAATCATATGATAACCGTAAAGGACGTCTGAGTTCTTTCAAGTCTAACGTCAACTGTTATCGTTTGGCCCAACTCTCACCTCACTTCATTTTTCCTCTTCCTTTTAAGTCCCATATAGATTGATTGATTGATAGAGATAGATAGATAGATAGATAGATAGATAGATAGATAGATAGATAGATAGATAGATGGATAGACAGATGGATGGATAGATAGATATATAGATTGATTGATAGATAGTTAGATAGACAGATAGATTGATAGATAGATAGATAGATAGATAGATAGATAGATAGATAGATAGAAAGATAGATGGATGGATGGATAGAAAGATAGATGGATGGATGGATAGATGGATGGATAGATCGATAGATGGATGGTTGGATGGATGGATAGATAGATAGATAGATTGGTAGGTAGATAGATAGATAGACAGACAGACCAACTAACTGAATGCATAGTTAGCATNATGGATAGATGGATGGATAGATAGATAGATGGATGGATGGATGGATGGATAGATAAATAGATAGATAGGTAGGTAGATAGATAGATAGACAGACAGACCAATCTTCTGCCTCTGTGCCTTGTATGGTTCTTTCTCATTAAAATAAATAAATGAAGCATATTGTGTCTGATTGTATTTTATTGTACTTTTGTCATAGTTGTTTCTTAGGTGAAACTCTTCATTTGTCACTTGTCTCTTGTTCTATTTAACTTTGTTGTTGTCTGTTTGTTAAAAAAGTGAATTGAGAATGAATTAAATCCAAGAGATCAGAAAGATTACCTCATTTTTTAATTCACATTCACAAACATTCTTTTGAAGCCAACAAGTGTTTTAACCTATAAGTTCACAATGTCAGTGAGTGCTAAAGTAGTCATATATATTAAAGACGAGGCTTATTACAGCTTCCCTGAACTAATACCTAACTATCCTTTAAGCAGTGTATCGTATGTTTCTTTTTTGCACTTAGGTATGCTCAAATAGAACTCATCTATCTATTAGTAATAAATTCTTTATCGAATTATGTCAGCCTCTTGTATTAAAAGAGCATTACATTTTCTTGCACACTGGTATTTTACAGGAACACCGTCTAGTTTTACCTACTGGAATCTTTTCATAGACTTTCTTTTCCCCTCTTCTACACATGACTCCTACAGGTGGACAAAGGGAAACACATCCGATTCCCGGAGCATTGCACGTACAAGATCCTGTACAAGCTTTGTTGATGAAGCTCTCACCTTTTCTGTACAAATTGCCATCAACAACGCAGACATCATCCACTACAAAGAAATAAACAATACCATTTCGGATTATTACAACAAATATTTTGCATGTGCTTTTCGTGTAATTAATGGATTATCCAATACATTAATACACAAATTTCTTCGTCTAAAAATATTTATCCAACTACGGCCATGTTTGATAATTTATTTTTACATTTGCATTAATATATGCGTCTATAAATAATTATCCAACTACGGCAATGTTTGATAATTTATTTTTACATTTACATTAATATATGCGTCTATAAATATTTATCCAACTGCGGCAACGCTTGATAATTTATTTTTACATTTACATTAATATATGCGTCTATAAATATTTATCC
>RDPX01000323.1:844065-861235 GCA_003991215.1 Morbakka virulenta
TTTGTATTCTTGTGTTTTTTTCTTATTCTGGTATGTTGAACCAGTTGTGTGCCAGCAAATAAACGGTTAGCCAAAATATATAGGACTTGTAAGATTACAGCTTTACATGCTGACCTAACAAGTGACTCGCTGCCATTGATCCACTCTTATAGTTTTTCTCACAACTAAAATATTGTATTTCTTGTGTTTTTTTCTCATTCTGGTATTTTGAACCAGTTGTGTGCCAGCAAATAAACGGTTAGCCAAAATATATAGGACTAAAAAGATTACAGCTTTATTGAAATCCTGTTAAAAATAGTTAAAATAAAACTTGTTCTGAATTGCTTTCCAAAAAAACAAAAAGCCTGATCTGTATATCAGTACCCTCTGGCTGGCAAACACCGAAATATCGATACTGATGTATTGTCTGACAAGAACATCAAATGAAACAATTGCAACAAATTCTTTGGGACTTATTGGGACATCTTACAAAGAGTTCTGCATCCCAGTTCAAACACGAGTTCTAAATGAATACACTATCAAATACAGAAGCTTGTTTTCATGACAAGAAAATCGATCGAATGAACATAATTGGGCAGATAAATTTTAATCTGAAGAAAATAATTTAAAAAATACAAAGTAAAAAAATCCCTCAGTGTCACCAGTTATATGACAATATGATACATGATGATTAGGGCGATTTTTTTGCAACTTTGCAACTTAAGTATATAAAATACGCATACCGAGAAGCGTCTGAATACGAAGTTTGAGCACCCTGGGGTACCTAATAAAAAAGTTATAAATGCAACTTTTTGCAACTTTTGCAGGTTAGCGCAACTTTTGGCATTTTTGGTTGCATTTATAATTTTTCCTACCTTTGTCAAATATATGTATTTTTTTCTACTTTTTACCTGTTTTCTCCTGATAGGGAATTGAAAATTTAGTCAGCATTTGAACAATGAATGATTCATGATTGAATAATGAGATCTCAGTTACGGTACCTGGAACTCGACTGTCAATCAGCCTGCTTTTTCATCAGTGACCTTGCAGGTCAGACGCTGTGNAATGCAACTTTTTGCAACTTTTGCAGGTTAGCGCAACTTTTGGCATTTTTGGTTGCATTTATAATTTTTCCTACCTTTGTCAAATATATGTATTTTTTTCTACTTTTTACCTGTTTTCTCCTGATAGGGAATTGAAAATTTAGTCAGCATTTGAACAATGAATGATTCATGATTGAATAATGAGATCTCAGTTACGGTACCTGGAACTCGACTGTCAATCAGCCTGATTTTTCATCAGTGACCTTGCAGGTCAGACGCTGTGCATAAAACTTCCGCTAATTTTTCACCCGGTGACCCATTCAAGTGTCAATATTTTTGTTCTAATTCAATTAAGTTGCGTAAACATGCCTGTTGGTATTGAGGAGCAAGAAGAATGAATAAATTTCAGATGATTTAAATGAAGACCTGAATATGTACTATTCAAGGTTCCCTTGGTAAAGTATTTCCTCGTTATCCAAAGAGTGACAAGAATTATGCATGTACTGGTAACAAGTCGACACGCACTCTGTAATGCTATCTTTTTCATTACGACCTCAAAATGCCAAAAAGTATCTACGACTTCACAAAGTAAGATTGCATCATATATAGCAGAACTATTGGTTTTGACCAAAGATACAATGTACCTGTAAAAATGTAAAATGTGAAGAAACATTGTGAATTTGAAGATAATTAAGGAACATTCTGTAAAGAAAATAAAGGCAACTTTTTGCAATTTTTGGAAAAATAAATGCAACTTTATACTTTTTTATTGCAACTTTTAAATCGTCCTAATGATGATACATCTGGAAGGTTGTGCTGTTATTCGTGGATATTTTAGACTCCCAGATATCGTTGTGATGAGTAAAGCCCGAATATCTATGCACTAAAAAATCCAAAATATGCACATAAAAATGCTCTAAAAAAACTTAAAATATGCGCTAAAAACCTGGAAATATGCACCAAAAGCTCTCTAAGATCACAGGGAATAGCTAACTGTAACCAACCTCTTATGAATTGCAGAGGGTAACGAGTATCCAGGCGAGATGTCCAATAGTCAATGAGCGTCGCTTGTCTGGAGATTTGTATTCACTTTGTTTTCGGATTTTATTGTCAAAATGTGCATATGTTTCAGAAACATTTGCACTAAAAACGCCAAATTATGCAGAAATATGCACTAAAATGCCAAATTATGCAAAATATGCACTATCCCATAACCAAAAGGGAACATATGCATTTTATGCATTTAAAAAACCCCTCCTTTTGCGTTCTTCTAACAAAAAAGATTAAAATCCAAGCTTGTACTAAAATATTCCTTAAAAAAATAAAATATGCATTTATGCAAATGCATAATTGTCCGGGCTTTAGTGATGAGACCAAGTTGAATTTATGACATTTCATTTCGTTTATTTTAGCTGCAATTAGATCGTAATTTGAATTTGTAAATTTGACGCAAGTCAAGGTCAAGCATCAATTCAGATATCAGCCAGATAGAAAATGTGCTTGCTAACATTTACATTACAATTTGTGACAGATAAGCTAGCTATAATTCATATTTGGGTGGCCTGCCAGCATGGGCAATAACATGACAATATTAGAGTGTACTTGGGAGAGATATTGTAAATTAGCTTGTAACGTTTTCAGAAATGTAAATATTTTGGTTTTCAAACTCATGTCCAAGGTTTTTATAAAAAAAACACTGAATCTGGTAAAATTAAATATGTTTTATTTCGATTTTTTGTTTGAGGACCTTGGTGTCTTAAAGTAAGACACCCTTTAAAAAGAGATATTGTTTTGCACCTGATAATTTCTCAAGCTTCGTCGTGTTTTGAAACTCTTCTGTTGTCCTCAGCACTTGGTCTGGTGTGTTATTCGGGTGTTGGCGTCATTTCAACTGCCCTGTGATAACTGAGGATCTCTTGAACTTGAAGCCCAGAAAAGTATAAAAACCACCAGGCTCAAGGCATGTTAACCTATTACATACGTTAGTTTTAACGTCATTTTCCCCCAGCAATTGGGGCTCGGACGGTGCCCTTCACAGGGACTTTGATTTGGCAGTGAGGAATTTCTTGGTGGGATGCCCTTCCTGACGCCAACCAATGGGGGTTTTTTTTCTTTGCAAAGTTCCAAATTCTCCTCGACAGCCCGGGGAAATCGAACCCGGAATTCTTGGTTACTGTGCAGTTGCACTAACCATTAAGCCACAGCTCCTCTAACCTATTACATGTACATGTAGCAATATAAATCAAATTTGACTGAAAAAGTACAAATATTCAGAACTCGATAACATGTGCATATCTTCTCGTGTGAGATGTCATTAGCAACAAACAAACTGTTAAAATATTGTCACGGCAACGCTAAATGGTTAAATAAACAGTGCGAAAATGCGTCACCATCCATCATTCAAAAAGTGCTTGAATATTCTTTCGTGAGCCGACGTAGATATTTTGAATAATACGGTTTTTGGTCTTTAATCTTCTTCTCGTGTAACACTTAATCTTTTACAATTATATTTCACAAAAATACAAGTTATTAAATTTATCCTGCCATTAATTTAGTATACTTAAAAATAAATGAGAAACAGACAAAGGTTAAAAAATTTACCTTCTTTTCTTTCCTGGCAAAAATGTCTGGTTGTTCTCTGAAATTGTTCAGGTCTGATGTGCCGACAGTGCAAATTTTCACGCCTTCGTTCAATTCTAAACCGGAAGATATCAATCAATTCACAAACACACCAAGAATGTCCTGCTGTTGTGGCTGGCTCTTTTGGGGTGGTCACAATTTAATGCACACCGCCTTAGCCAATATTCACAATTGGAACATTCCAATGTAAGAAGAGAAGTAATTTGAAAAATAATGCTGTGACCCAAAGAGAAGAACACCAGACTTTTGGAAGTGACACAAACTCAACAGGTCAATAATGAGTAATGAGTCACAGGAAAATGTCCAGTCTGGAAGATAACGATCGACTTTGTTCACAATTATTTTACCCGAAATTTTACTTTTCTCTCTCTCTCTCTCCTCTCTCTCTCTCTCTCTCTCTCTCTCTCTCTCTCTCTCTGTCTGTCTGTCTCACTGTCTCTCTCTCTCTCCTCTCTCTCTCCTCTCTCTCTCTTTCTCACATTCTCTCCACCCTTACACCCCCCCCCCAGAAATTGGCGATGGGGCCACACTTTTCAAGTTGGCAGACATTCAATCATTACCACCCAACAAAATGTTTTTTGCGAACTCAGCTAATCCTATTAGGGGAAATAGGATCAATTGCTAAACAGGTCATTGAGAAGTTGCAGGCAACCTCCTCGTCATCTCAGGGGGAGAATCTAACGAAGAAGCCAAATTTGCCTCTGTCAGTTTCACCCGGGTTTGCGGTTGTGGCTGGGGAAAACGAAACCGTGGTATGGGACGCGGCAATAATAATTCTTGTAGATTTCAAAGCGCACAAGCCGCCAAAAAAAAAAGAGCAGGAAACCTTTGTTGTTGAATATGCCAAAGTAATGAGCTGCAGAGGGACTCTCCGATGAGATTTTGTCAAGCTTGTTGTTATACTTTGGATTCAAGATGTGGAAAATTATCAGTGACTACATGAGCCTTAAAAGGCCCAAGAAAAAAAATGTAAATATTTGTGCAGATGTCAGTAAAATTTCTACGGAAATTTTGAAAGCAGAGTTAGATAAGTAGTGGACCAATGTGCTATTAGATTCAGGTGCTGAAATATCTAAAATTACGAAAAATCATTGAACTGACTGAAAGGAATGGCAGTTGTAGTTAATATTGACAAAATTCTTCTCAGTGCATCAGGGAATAAAATAGATATTGCAGGTAGAGTACGGATGTGTTTATCAAGGGGTCCCGCCAACCTGTCTTTCACGAATTTCGCGTAATTAATAAGAGAATGTGTAAAAATATACTATTGGGATGCGATTTCTTGAAAATATTTGGCTCTGTGACATTTGACTTTGAAACCAATAGAGTCAAGTTAGGAAACCTGTGGTTTTTTGACCTCAAACTCGCTACTCTTCAGCGGGTTACGCTCACAGAAAGAAAGTACCATTTCAGTCAGAACTAAACAGACAGTTATTGTTAAATGTAGTACCGAAACTGCGTTTTTTTTGGGGGGGGGTTGTAAACCAACCCCATATAGATGGAATTACCGGTACTCATGGAACGTTGTTTAATTCCCAGTACCGGGGGTGGTTTTAAGATAGCCATTGTAAATGTTATTAATGATTATCTAGGCCTGCCATCTAGGAAAACTATCGGCATTTTTGATCCTGTAGAATTACACGTGCCAGTTGCTTCATGTCCTGACAAGATGCATACACTGGTACGTCCCCCCAATTCTCCACAAAAACTCAACTTAACTATGGAACGAGACAGACTGTCAAACCTTGTCCACAGTTATTGACATATTTTAACTACCAGCCCTGAAGGTCCAGTGAGATACACTCTGCTTGATCATAAAATTATAATTGGTGATTCACTGCGGGTGTACCAGAAGCAGGCGCGTGTCCCTGCAGGTTGCAGACAAGAAATTGATGCACTGGCCTACGAAATGCTTAGCAACAACATTATTAGATCATCAAGAATCACCATGGAACAATTCGATAATTCCTGTCCAAAAGAAAGACGATATCACACGGGTTTTCTGATTTTCGCAAATTGAATGACACCACAAAGAAAGATAATCACCCACTTCCTCACATTTAGAATGTGCTTGATAAAATAGCTGGGGCAAAGTACTGGTCCACCCTTGGTGGTGCTTTGGGGTGTTGCTTGGTGCCCTTGTATGAACCAGATAAGGAGAAAACTGCCTTCTCGTTACCACGTGCTAAGTTCCAATGTTACCTCACATGGACTATGTAACACTGGTCCCTCTTAACAGCGATTAATGGTTACTTGTCTGTCAGGTCTACCAGCAGACCACATCTTAACGTACATGGATGACATTGCAGTCTACATTATGACATTCAATGAACATTTGAAGGATCTTGAAGATATGTTCCCGCGCCTTCGATCAGTAGGCACTTCGCTCAAAGCATCAAAGTGCCTATTTGCGAGTCAGAACGTAGACATTTTTGGATATGAACTATCTGCAGATCGAATAAAACCACAAGAGAGGGTGACATCGTCAATTTGCGAGTTGTCAAGACCAAGCACCGGAAATAAGACAAGAAATAGCGAGAAAATCTTTATACTATCAGGGAGCAATTGTTGTCAATGAGCTCCCCGTCAATCTACAAAAAGAGATTGATTTTAGAATTTTTAAACAAGATTTAGGCAGAACATAATATTACCTGACTAGGAAGTTTCAGAGATATCCTAGAAGACGTCCTACTATTGCCTGCGGCTTCCTTGACACTTAATTCTACGTGAGGCGGTTTTACCCTTTATTCATTAATGTCGCTTTGCATCCCTATTCCTGGAAGTGAGCTTTAAACAACATATTTTAGTTTCTTCTACCAATCGAAGCTCTTTTAGTTTTCTTTTAGATTTTCAGCGAGTTTTAACTAATAAATAACTGTTGTTTTTTTAACAGGACATCTTTGATAACAGTATATATACATATGTACATAGTGTATATATGATATGACTGTAGATACATTCTGTAAAAAAATTCGTATATAATAATAATGTCTTAAACCAATTATGTTTTGAAGATGATATACTGACAAAGTCTGGACGTCTCATATTACGAGCTCAGTTACGTCGTGTTGTGGTTACAAAGTCTTCTGAACGAGCTCACTTCGAAAACACAAGCAATGATTAGTGTATATATTATATATATTATTAGTGTATTATATTATTGGCGTAATATGTACAAATGTAATCTTTACACATCCAAGGCACCACTTTTACCATTATTCATACCATATGCCCCTATGCAGTTTAGTTCAATTGTCTTAGCCTCATTGACTCAAGATGATTCTGAGTATTGCTTGAAGTTGCATAATTTTGCTCATAGATTTAAAATACGGAGGCTCATCCTATTTCCTATCAGATCAGGGATCAAACGTCGATGACCAAACGATCAAGGAGCTCTGTGAAATGTTCGAAATCAAGAAACGACATTCCTCTTCATAATATAGCCAGCGGAACGGCTTCGCGGAGCGAAATATTCCGAACATTGGAGAAGCCTTTCTCACTGCCGTCTTTGATCGTGGCATTCAACAATAACACTGGGAATCCCTATCAAACGAAATGGTTTTTGCCCTCAGCACGGGTGAAATTTCTACAACAACAGGTACGCCATATGAAGGCATTTATAGCAGGAAGCCAGTTTGTCTGACGATCTCCTTTTTGAACAGAATGATCACCCACCTGATACCGACGTTGTCACATGTACAGAATATCGCGTCGAACTAAAGGCACATCTAAGAGGAGGGTATCAGAATGTTGCCCACAATCTCGGCTTAAACCATGAGCAAATGCAGAAACAGCATAACATGATCATCAGATTTCACGATTATAAGGTAGCGGAGAAGATGTGGCTAAAGACAAAATATTACAAGACATGTGAAAATAAGAAACTCTCTTCACGCAGAAGCGATCCATTGACCATAACCGAAAAGTTGCAAAATGGATTAAATTTCCGGGTTGAAAGTGATTCGACCAGAAATATAAAGGTTATTCACCTTTATATTTCTGGTCACCTAATCGACTGACCCCTTCAAGAGCTCATGCTGCTCAGGATTTGTAGGGTGATAGAAATGAGAAAGCCACAACCCTGTTTATAGAAGCAAAGAAAAAATTAGACAGAGAACATTCGAGACAAGAAAATGAACAACCACAAATAGTTGTGCAAGACACATTCAACAGCTCGGATGAATCAGATCTGAAAGACAACGTACCTAAACATAATCGCAGATATCCACATCGTCAAAGCCGGCAAAGAATCGTGGAGGGGGTATGCCTTGGGGTGCTATAGACGATAAACATTTATTTACATTGTATTTATACCGCATTTAGCTTGACTTTGGGGATTATTAAGTGAAGTGGGGAGAAATGTTACAGAATTTATATCATTGCTGAAGAAGAGATTTTCTTGTGAAATCCTGATAGAAAAAAGAATAGAGACTTTTAACTAACGAATGAAGTCATGCCAGAATTTAACCGATTTTAAATCGAGACCACATTGCTTTAGTGCTGGACCGCAAGAATTTCGTGAAGAGGCAATTAAAACCCAGTTTTTAAATGGCCAACCACACCTAAAGAGCTAAAAAAAGAAATTTTTACTGCATGAATATGAGGATATTTAGTCTCTTTTGAACGTAAGCAGGAAATACGTTCACAAATAAATTAACTAGTAATTTATTTGAAGTAGTCGCATTGTTGCTATCCCTCTTTGAAATTTGGTCACATGACCAAGTCAGATAAGTGTTCTATCAGAAGTAGTACTTGTACGCTGTGTGGGAAAACCACCAATAGATTTTGTGAGGGGGATAAAACAGGTATAACGGGCCGGCTTCTCACACTAGTCATGACGGTAAATTTTTAGTATTGGTAGGACTGGTAATTTTCTCAACGCTGTTGTACACGCGGGCACTTACGTTTTTGTTAAACTCTGGCTTTAGTCGTTCGCTTTTAAGTAGGACTTTTGTTAGTAAATTAAAAAAGGTACCCCGGCTTAGAAAGAACCGTGCTATGTTAGTTAATTATGGGGGGAAATATTGTAGACGGATCAGAAAGACTGAAGGAATGTATAAATGGTGCAGACGCTGTACATGAATTTCCCGTCTTTCCCAACGAGGTAAATTTTCTTGAAAATTAGGCCTTTGCTCTCTTTGACGTAGATATTAAGGTAGGAAAAGACGTTGTTGCCTTAGTGAGCCACGTAGATAGGGCAATGCCACAATTAGACAAGTGATGTCGCCCACTTTAGTCTCTGAAGGTCCCGTGGAAAGTTCACTGCAGCAGTATGTAGAGGTCTTTAAAGGTTTGGGGGGTGTTAAGGGCAACAAGCGCAGGGTAATGTCTAAGGAAAATGACATGTCTCTGTGTTGTAGTAGCAGTAGGGTCCCTGGAACATTACGAACTGAAATAAAGAAGGAATTAGACTGATTATTAGAGGTAAAAGTTATTGGAAAAGGTGAAGCTAGTGGGTGGAGTAGTCCTGTACTTGTTTGTCGCAGAAAAAACGGGGAAATTAGATTGGCAAGGGATGCTAGGGTAGTGAATAAGCAATTAGTTTCAACACAGTATCCACTACCGAGTTAGAAAGAATTGTTTTCCATAATGGGCAAAGGTAAGATTATTAGCACGTTAGACGACTCAAGCTTTTCATCTGATAGAATTAACACAAAACTTTAAAGAGTATAGTACCATGTCAACTCCATTTGGCCAGTTTAGGTCAACGTATATGCCATAGATTTGTTACCTAACCAGCCTCATTTCAGAACATTGTTACTGATATATTTGGTGATCTACCATTTGTACTGAGTTATCTTGATGAGTTCTTAGTTATCTTTGAAAACAGTGAAAAACATCGAGTTCGCCTGAACCAAAGGGTGTCGTCATTATGGTGCCACACTGAGTCGAGAGAAGAGTAAATCCTTTTTATCAGACGTCACCTGGATGGGAAGGCTATTTTCAAAGGGTTATGTTTTGTTCTAGGCTCATCAACTACAGGCGATTTGTTCAATGAAATGCCCCACAGATATGTCAGAACTGAGGTCATTTTTTGGGTAGTCACCAGTATTATTCAGCCGATGTACCTGTTTATTCTTGGCCTATTATTTGTCTTGCTGAACAAGGAGCAGGCTTTTGTATGGACCCAAGATTGTCAGGCCACAATTGATGCCTTCAAGGAGGCGTTAAGCAGTTTCCTTGGCTTAATCACGCACTAATCAATATGTACGTACAATTTTAAGGTGTGACGGCAGCTTCAGAGGAATATCTGCTGTCCCAAAGCAGATTGATGAAGCAGGTAAATGTCCCATAGTTCATGTTGTTAGTAGAATACTTTGTCATACAGAACAGAAATATTCTGTACAGAAGATAGAAATCCAGGTTATAGTTTTTGTTGTGACTTGTTACAGATATTCTCCGTTAGGCCGAAGATTTGAGATCGAGACTAATCATAAAGCATCAGTGTCATTGTTAAATGGCGAAGGGTCTGATCGCACAAGTCGTCGTTTGAACCACTCTGCTAAAATTGTTATTGTATGATGTCAAGTTAGGTAAGGCAAAGGAGTCACCAATTTTCTCCCAGACACCCTATCGTGGCAGAGTGCTACCAAACAGGACTATGAAACAGACCATGGTGATGATGATTGGTGGTAGCTCTTATGTAAAAGTATTCTGCCGCTCATTCCAAATAGGAAGAGTTGACCAAAGCAACGCACGATGATCCATGTTTGGTTCTGGTTTCTTCCAAACAGGCCAAATGGTAATCTCAGGTGTTACTGGGATGTCCAAACTCAGCTATCGACCTCGAAAGGTATTCTTGTACGTGGCGAGACGGGGGTATCACCAAGTTATTTAAAGTCAAAGGTCCTTGAAATTGTTCATGAAGGACATCCGGGAATCATTTGTACCAAACTGAAACATAGGGATATGGCATGGTAGCCATCGTATAATACAGAGGTTGAGCATTTTGTCAAGCATTGTTCTTTGTCCAATAACAGCGACAAAAGTTAAGCTTCTTTTAAGGTGGAGAAGTTTGAAGAAGTAGACATACTTTTTGTAGAGGCTCCCCCGGCTTTGTTATTTTATGGTTTAGGTCGACAGTAAGACAAGGTTTGTAAAGGATTGGAATGGGACTGAAATTACTGCCAAGTTTGTTGTTGATAGGTTGATGGAATGTTGCGTAAGGTTTGGGTTTTTTTAAAGAAAGTGACGACCGACAATGGAGTTCAGTTTGCAAGTGGAAAATTTCAACAGTTTGTTGAAACATTCGACATCACACATTTTAGGAATAGTTTGTATTTTTCTCAGGGGAATAGCCCAGTAGAAAGAGCCAATAAAGATTTAAAGCAACATTTCCTGGCCATTACTTTAAAGTGTGGGCAGATAATAAGATAGTTGGAAGTCAACCTTGTTCAGTTTCCTTTTAAAATAGAGGACCTATAACTATAGGCACCTAGGAATTAGCCTTAGGGTAGCAATGTTATATCGCTGTTGANGTGAAACGAAAAAGAAAGTGACGACCGACAATGGAGTTCAGTTTGCAAGTGGAAAATTTCAACAGTTTGTTGAAACATTCGACATCACACATTTTAGGAATAGTTTGTATTTTTCTCAGGGGAATAGCCCAGTAGAAAGAGCCAATAAAGATTTAAAGCAACATTTCCTGGCCATTACTTTAAATTGTGGGCAGATAATAAGATAGTTGGAAGTCAACCTTGTTCAGTTTCCTTTTAAAATAGAGGACCTATAACTATAGGCACCTAGGAATTAGCCTTAGGGTAGCAATGTTATATCGCTGTTGAGAATATCCAATTTTCACTGATTCTTTGGTGCGAGTGACCAAGAAATATTTCGAAAGAAAAACTCCAATTGATTTTATACGTGATTTAACGTAAAACTAGCGGTATGTTGCGAAATACAATTCACATTGACAAATCTTAAAAAGTTAAAAAACTTAAAATTATTATGCTCTTGAAGGAAATACAAATTTATCCACCAATCAACGATGTAGGATTAAATACCTAATTAAAATATTGTCCAATCACAGTTGAGAATTTCCATTATGAATCAAGGTGCCTTTGATTAACACTTGAATACGTTGAGCTATTTCCTGGTCCAGCTTTCGCAAGGAGACCTTGACGTCAATACACATGAATAATTTAACCTGAAGGAAATAAGAATGAGTTAAATTTTGTTTCCGAACTGTGCGCTCACTGGGAATGCTGTAAAACCCAATAATCGCCAAGTGCGCACAGCAACACGTATTGTGCCTCTTGAAGAAAAGCGAAGTGATTGGGGAAGGCTGTCAAAGTTTTGGAACCAGGAACTTGGGGAGTAGTAAAGCTTCTTGTCAAAAGTTATGGAAAACTTAAGAGCAAGTATTTTCACCCCATCAAAGTAGTCGAGAGTGTCGGTAAATATGTTTATCAATTGCCGGATGGTGGAAGGTAGAATTTTTAACGGCTGGCAGTGGCTCAGCCACCGAATTTGGATATGTCGGCCTCTGAGGATGAAGAAGAAGACGAGAGAGATGAAACACAGTAGAGTACTCAGGAGCAAGGTACAAGTAGGCATTAACAGCCAGTGAGAAACTGCAAAGCTCCCGATTACTTGCGTATGGAAAAATAATATTTAACATATATGTACGAACGATGGTTTCTATTTTTATAAAAACTTGCTGTCTGAGGAAGGGAGAATGTGATGTTTGACCACAGCTCCCAATGCAATGAGCCATATCTGGGTTGCACCGTGCCTAGACCTTGAGGGAGGAAAGTGGTTTGGTCTCGTGATTTTGAGGAGAGAGTTGTCAAAGAGAGGAGGAAATCGACCAGTTTTGATTAATTACTTACCTTACTATATCTTATCCTTAATTACTAGGACTTTCAAATGATTGGATAGGATATTGAATGATATTTGGCTATTGAAACACAACGTTCACTCTGTGTATTTTCTAACCCTAGGCGCATACATGACAAGGACTTCGTGACTTCTAATGTTATTAACTGTCATAGTTGATATATTTTGATATTGTGTTCATAATTGTAATTTTGATAGAGTTTGCCACAGAAGAGTTATTTGTTTTATTGAATACTAAATTGCTAATTCATGCCTTTAATGACTTTTAAGAGGTTTTTTTTGTGTCTGATTTAGGTTTTCCACTCTCAGGACGTCTTGAAAGCCATTTCAGCACAAAGGTTTACTCTTCTTCAAGTTTTTTGAACCTTTTTTTCAATCTTTCGGTTGATTGATTTTTTCCCTTTTCCTATTCTATCTCCGAAAACAATTAAAAACTCAGCAGTATATCACTTATAACGAAGTAAATTTGGGTGTAATACAAGCAGGGACGCGGTAGGGATTGAAATCTCGAACTTCTTGCATTATTGCATGGTAATCTGTCGATTTAACGAGTTGGCTACTATACTATTTATCTAAAAATGAATTGTGCTGGATAGCCTCCTCCCTGTTAATGCATGACTATCCTTGTTTTAGTTTGCCTGCTTAGCTTATTTGCGTTCCGAATACAATTTTAAGGTTTACAAATTTTAGTGCAGAAATGACGCCCGTTTTAGGTTCGTTCACACTGACATCTTGGCGATTTGGTTTGTTCACTGTAATGTCTTGACGATTTTTCTGGAATTCTTATGCATGGTGCTTTCCATCCAAAAAGTGATGTTTAAAGGCTTTACATGAGACGAAAGGAAGGTGGTAGAGGTTTGAATAGTATAGAAGTGGTAGCAAGAAGAGAAGAGAATATTTTTGGACAATAGGTTTTGAATTCTGAAAAAATGCTTTTTAAAGGTGTGAAAGTATCCGAGAACATTCAAACGGAAGGAGCCCTGGACAAGAAAGTGTTCAAATGATAAAAGCAGGAGGAGTGTAAACAACGTTGGTTAGAAAATAATATGTATGGCCAATTTCTGAGATAAATTGCCGATATGGTAGATAAAGAGAAACCATGGAATTGGCTGGCAAAAAGCGGCTTGAAAATAGAAACAGAGGCTCTGATATGTGCCGCAATGAAAAGGCAATGAGAACAAACTACATTAAACATAAAATTGATAAAACTGAAGACAGTCCTTTATGTAGAATGTGTGGAAAAAGAGGTGAGAGTGTGCAGGAGTTAATTAGCGAGTGTGAAAAGCGAGCGCAAAAAGAAGACACAACGGAGTTGCTAGAAGGATTGATTCATTGGGGCTTATGTAGGAACAACGGTTTTGAGCACAAAGAGAAATGGTATGAACATTCCCCGAAAGGGACGATAGAAAATGATAACGTGTAAAAATTTTGTGGTACATCAATATACAATGCGATAATGTAATTGAACCAAAAAGGCTAGACATTGTATTAATTGATAAAAAAATACATGCATCATCATTGATATCGCTGCACTAGCTGACAAAATAATAGAAGAGAATGAAAAAGAGAAGGTAGAAAAATACCAAGATTTGAAAAGAGAAGTACAAAGACGTTGGGGCTTGCAAAAGGTGAAAGTGGTACCTGTTGTGGTTGGAGCTCTGGCCAGTGTTAGCGAGGGGTTTCGGAAATGGATTAAAAAACTGGAGATGGAGCACAATATTGTGGGAATGCAGAAAACGACCTTGCTAGGAACAGAAAGGATAATAATAAGACTACTAGAAATGTAAGAAGTGGAAGAGTGAACTTTATTAGTCCAAGGTCATTAGTTATGGCTCGCCTTATAAGGAAATATGACAGCAATAACATCAGCTAGATGATAGAAGTTTTCAAACAAGTGATAACAATTGTTGTTAATATTAATGAAAATAATAAATTATAAAAAAAACAACTCTTGTCTTCAGACGTATGGTTCATCATCTACAAGTATGGTACATCATCTCATTTTTTTCCTTGTATTTTTCTTAACTGTGACCAAATGGAAATACAATAGCAAAAGGTTGACGACCAACCTGTTGTCTAAACTAATACTGTTTCGACACCTGCTAAATAATTCCAAAAACACCTGCTGCAATATTCAAACAGATCTTTCTGTAGAGCATACTAGTTAATAATTCAGCTACATTTCACATTGAACTACAATGCGTCTTCTACCAATTATGGATTGTTTTTTTCCACATTTCAACGCTTGGTCTACCAATAATTCAACATGACGCTAATCTTTCCACGGTCCAAAGCACTGGTTTCTTTCACTTTAGGCACACACTCAGCTGGTGCATTCTTTTAAAAGAGTGCTACTCATCCCTGTTTCTAAATTCACTGAAAAAGAAGTGTTAATTTTGTGTCAGCTCTAGGACCAAGGGCTTTCAAAAATGGGTGTTTTTTCCCATTGTCAGAGATGTTACAAGAAAGAGTCCTTTGTAAAAAAGATGCCCCGAAGAAACCTATCCAGCTAACAACATATAACGTGCAGAAGACACTTAGACTTCAAATGAGTTACCATGAAAAGGTTAAGTAAATTTTATACCAACAACATTTTTAATGGTAACTATACTAGCTTCGTTCAAAGAGACCTAAAAATACCATTGCAATTAAAAAATAATAATTTTCTGAATGTCACTGAAAATGGTTACAGTGAAAGTAAATTGTCAATGAAAAAGAGGGTGAATTTAAAAGCACTGTCACCAGTGAAAGGGCCCTTTCATCAAATACTCAAAATTTGGATATTTACCACTTTTATGTAGGAGTGCACCCGCCTCGGGGCGTACACCACTTGTTTGTTCCACTTCAGGCCCACAGGATTTGTTTTGCTTTTTTACTTTAAAAAGGGAGCTGTTTTCAAACAGAAACCTTTTGAGTTTTGAAAGAAATAACAAAATTGCGAAGTCTTTGGTAACTAACATGCTTGTTTGTACAATACATTCGGTGACAATCTACAACTTCGTAAAACGCAGAAAAAAATTCAACTTGTTACACAAAAATTAGCCGGGTATGCATGCAAGCCATACAAACAAGGAACAGTCAGTTGCTTGCAATAATGCGGCTTGATTAACACTGTTGAAAAACCAAGTGGAAAAAGCGGAAGTGAAATGATACATCAAAATCTATTCACACAAAATATTTGAAGCTTCATAAGAACTTTGTAAAAAATATTCAGGTGTTATAAATATTGGAACAGTTTCCAAAATAACACATGGATAAATTGTTACCTGAGGCTAAGTTGGGTACTTTGTGGTCAGGTTTTTATTTGGGGGACATAACCCTGCCCCATACAGCTGGGTTGCTGGCATATACCTGTTTGAAGACAAAGTGTGGTTTATCGTTCAAACGAGTACTAGTTATGAGTTGAATCGGTAAACAGTTAAGACCTCATCTTATTGTTTTGGATCAATATTCAGGGTGAGGGCAGACTTTGATTTAACCAGCAGGTTGTCCTTTTTTGTGAATTGTCAGAGAAAAGACTAGAGAGAACTGGGGGAGAGATATGGATAAATAGGATACCTTAAAGTTTGTTTTTCATTCTGCAGAATGTTCGTTTTCTTCCAGAGGATTTTCTCATCTCTGCCTTGATTTGATCAAGAACATCCCCAATTTTACTGCCTTCGGAATGAATTTTGAAAATTCTTGGCTTTATGGACTCGGTGGAAGCTTATAAATAAAGGGATTTTATGACGTCATAAGTCGTTAACTTTTTCTGAGCTATATCTGAACTAATACTTACGTTTATCTTAGTCCTTGCTGCAGGTATTGTCTTAGGACGTGTTCTGATGAGCTTTCTTCGTTTGTACTACCCCCACTCTGTTGGATCCTGCCTGACTCGTTTCTTTCGACGTCTTCATCCTTATGCAGTTGTTGGCCATCGTTGTAATAAATTTTTCTATGAATGTAGGAGCTTTTACTCCGACAATTAAGTTGTGAAACTCTTTGGCATCTTATTGGTTTTCCTCCATTAAGAAATTTTAACGTGTTGACGTCTAAGATCAGTTCTCTGGTCTCAACCATTTTTTCCTCTCTTTCTATTTCGTACTCTTCCCCCCCCCCCACCCCGCCCCGCCATCTCCACACATCTAGTGGCTCCATGCCTTGAATGCTTCTTAGAAAATTTTATCCCTCAACACGTAGTTTTGAAAAGCCCTTACTACTTATGGCATAGTAAAGCTCCTACACCTTTTGAAACAAAGGGTTCTTTTTACACAAACAAATTTTCCGAATGAGGTGAACTTAAAGACATCATTTCATCCCTATCAATATTTCAAATATTCGACTTGTCTAAATTTTTGACCACAGATAATTTTACAGAGCTTGAAGTGCTCTGGTATTGAATTATGAATAAAATTATTGGAATCATTTTGACTTTACACACTCTCAGTTTAAAGTACCAGCGTCTAATTGGTAAACATGACGGATAGCTTGGGGTGACTAACTTGTCTTTAAATCCGAACGTTAGAGATCTACTTCATTCCAGTGTCATAAGAATAGAGGACTGCCTCATTCCAGTGCCATGAGAATAGAAGACAGCCTCATTCCGGTGTGAATAGAATAGAGAACAGCCTCATTCCAGTGTCATGAGAATAGAAGACAGCCTCATTCCAGTGTCATGAGAATAGAAGACA
>RDPX01000323.1:868768-880033 GCA_003991215.1 Morbakka virulenta
TAGAAAACGTCGCTTACTCGCAAATTCTTTAGAAATCAAAAGCGTGCATATATTCCAAGGCGGTTTAAACTGTTTCTTTTCGTGTACTACTAAGAGGACAGTAATGCAGAAACATCTAGCTTGGGATAAGAACCAAGAAGAGGCATTTATTCGATTTGGCTTCGGGAACTCGAAACAAAAATTTTGAAAAGTTTAAGACCCATGCTTCCTCCAGGGTACACATCTTTGCTACAGAGTCATTACTCAAACAGACCAGTATTGAAGAACAGCTGAATCAAACTGTATCATTACGAACACTCGAGAAGTTGCGGTGTTCGGTGAAGATATTTGAATGCTTTCAATATCTTGTGATACAAGGCATGTCATTTCAACGCCCTTAGGAAGATATGGATGATTTCTACCTACTCGTAAAACTAAGGGCGAAAGTGATGAAGCATTGCTACAGACATTTCAGAACGTCTCTCTTACAGAATCTTTGCCGATGAAGCAACTGATGTTAGCACCAAACATGTCTTTCAATCTTCTTGCAATGAGATGACGATTGTAATTATCCCTCTCTTGGTGCTACTACTCTACTAGACTTCTACCGTATTACCGGCATTTTGTAAAAAAGCATTCAATAAGTCACGATTGGCCAACAAATTCATCTACATGGTCTTGAAATCAGTAATGACACTTTGAAATTACGCGAGTAATAACATTAAAAAATTATATTATATTATATTATATTATATTATATTTCATTATATTATATTGTATTATATTATATTACATTATATTATATTATATTATATCATATTATATCATATTATATCATATTATATCATATTATATCATATTATATCATATTATATTATATTATATTATATAGTTCGAAAACATGAATGCAATTTCCATGTGTAAATTCGTATATTCGTGGAAAAGTTGGAGACGATGATCCGATGAGATAGTTAATACGGCTATACGTAGGCAGTGATAGAATTACATTGAAAACGAAGTAGAACGTTGGCTGACGTTGAAGAAAATGCAAATCACAATGCTATACCTGTAGTCGACTATATCTAAAGATCCATTTTGAAGAACTGCAGATAATTGAGGAGAAAATGACGACTGGTGTTACCTGACATTACAATAAAGGTTCTTGACGTTGCAATAAAGGTGAACCTACAAATCGTTTGAATCTTTATACTTCCATGAAAGGACGAGTTAATGAAAATATAAAGGAGAGTAATTATCACTCAAAACAGACGGAAGTTTTCCCTCTTGGGGTCAATGCAAAATATGGAAGCTTCCTGTAGAACTAATATAATTAACAGATACGATGCAGGATGGAATTTCCGACATCCTCCCGAAGACTAAGAAATGCATTTTAATGCATTAGAGAATTACAGGTCGAATACACTTTAATAGTAATAACAATGGCTTCCAATGGTTTCGAAGGTATATGTACAAATGTTTCCATGAAAAGAAAATGTTAAGTAATATACATAAATATTATCAGCCTTCTTTCCAGCTGTAGTCCTTTTGGGTCGCTGACTTGCAACGATGAAAGGTTCTTGAAGTGTAGATCCAGCAGACCCTGTCAATGATAACTGACGTTTTTCATCACCTACTGACTGATCTGAATTAAACTTATCTTGGGGCACACTACTATTAGATTTAGACATGCCAATTTTTGCATTTGTTACTGGTGTTTCATTCTCAGGAGATTTAGTAAGAGGTGGATGGTTATGAGTAAGTGATAGTTCCAATGGATATAAGAGCTTGATGGAGTGAGTATGTATAGTACCATCACTTCTCTTGACTTTAACAGATCTGATCTTATTATCATCACTTGGTATAATCTCTACAACACGCCCAAGCGGCCAGAATGGCCGTGGTTTACAAGGGTGTCTAATGAGCACTACATCATTTAACTTAATCCTATTAACAAAGTCTATCTCACGAAGATCCTTACATGTTTCTCTTGGGCTTAACAAATAGGATTGTTCCCAAAGCTCCTTGAATTTGGCAAACAGGCTGTCTCTTCTTTTCATAGATTTGATTACTTCAGATTGTGAAGGAGGAACCTCCTGCCAGATGTATTGGTGTTCTTGACGCAACATGATATTTGAAGTGGCATGTGGTTGAAGGAAAGAATTAGGCGTTATGACTTCAAGATCATCATCCGAGCAGCGATATGTGAGGGGTCTCAAATTTATGGCCTTGGTCACATCTGATGTAAGTGTCAGAAAGTCAAAGTAGGATATCAATCTCTTCCCTATGGTCTTATAGATACAAGACTTTTCTAGTCCTATTAGTCATTCCCAGGTACTTCCGACCCAGGCAGAATACAGTGGAATTCGTATATGTTTGATATTGTGTAGATGGAAATGTTCATTGAATTCATCACTTGAGTAACAGTTTTCTATCAGATTACACCCTCCTATGAAACTCCTGGAATTGTCACTGTAAATATGTGTAGGTATGTTATGGAGATTTGTGAATATGATGATGACTTGAACGAAACTACAGGTACTTATATCAGGTACCAGTTCAATATGTATTGATGAGTTCAATATGTATTGCTTATACTAAGGCATGTGAAGATGAGTAAATACATCTTGATGCTTTCATCCTGTTCATTTTTGACAAAGACATGTCCGGTGTAGTCAACCCCTGTGTGTATGAATGGTCTAATTAAGTTTACTCCATGCTTTGGGAGGTTTGTGACTTTGGGATACTTGTATGCCAGATTATTGAATTTTTGACATGTTACACATCTGGACAGTATGGTTTTCACAGTCTGTCGAGCTTTAGGTATCCAAAAGCCAAAAAGACGGACTTTATTTAGAGTTGACTGTATTCCAAGATGCTTGCATCGTAAATGACAGTCATGCACAATAAGGTTGGTTAGGTGATGATGTTTACCTAATAAAATAGGGTTGATAACTTCATATTCATAATTACTTTTGGAGATACGCCCTCCAGATCTGATAATACCATCATCATCTATAAAAAGATCTAGAGTCTTGGTAAGGTTGGTAACTTTCTGACTTTGTGGGTTTTTACGGTATGAGAGTTCGTGTTGGAAGCTGTCCCTATGCATACAGTGAATAAGGTAAAGAATGGCAGTTTTTTGTGGCTCTGCTGTTGACTTTTTAGTTTTAATATTGATGAATTTAAATACAAAAGTCATAATTTTCACAACTTTACTCAAGCTTGAAAACCTGTTTATGGAAATAAGAGGTTCTCTTTCCTCTGTCATTGTGTGAAGGGTTAAAGATGGCTGTACTTACTCCTTATGCTGAGCACTCAAACAATTAAGGTCATGTGCAGGCCATGCGGTATGAGGTTGGCTGAGCCAAACGGGACCTGTTGTCCACTCTGCTAGTTTTTCTTTAAACTTGCTGATGGTTATACCTCTTGTCAGCATGTCGGCTGGGTTATATTCTGAAGGAATATACTTGAAATTAATGTTGTCGATAAGGTTTGGAGCCAGATCTTTGGTCATGGTATGAATGTCTTTGATTCTATTACGGGCAAACTGATTCTTTGTTTTAATGCTTTCTGATAATAACCAGGTGAGAACTACTTGGGCATCAACGACAAAATGCAAACTATTGAATGTTACATTGGGGAATGCTCGTAAGATTGTGTTGATACATTTCNCCTCTTGTCAGCATGTCGGCTGGGTTATATTCTGAAGGAATATACTTGAAATTAATGTTGTCGATAAGGTTTGGAGCCAGATCTTTGGTCATGGTATGAATGTCTTTGATTCTATTACGGGCAAACTGATTCTTTGTTTTAATGCTTTCTGATAATAACCAGGTGAGAACTACTTGGGCATCAACGACAAAATGCAAACTATTGAATGTTACATTGGGGAATGCTCGTAAGATTGTGTTGATACATTTCATTGCCAAATATACTGAAAGTAATTCCAGCGTGGGTAAGCTTTTCTGTTTCATTGGTGCTACTTTAGGCCTTTGCAAATACAAGATGGCTCTTGTTGTCCTGCGCACAGTACACACTAAAACCATAAGCTAACTTGGAGGCATCACAAAACACATACAATTCTGCTGGACTAGATTCATTGATAGACTGCCTGGAGAAGGAAATATCATTGAGAAGACTGAATTCTGCGGCAATTTGTCCCCATTTCTTCTGTAGATTTTGAGGGAATGGTTCATCCACCTTTGTTTCAATGACCACAATTCTCTCAGCAATATCTTGGCCTTGATTCTAATAGGCAGATACAAACCCAGAGGATCAAATAGCTTTGAAGACTGTGATAAAATTCCTCTCTTTGTCGTTACATTGGTTTTTATGTTGTATGGTGCAACATTCATTGTGTCTTGTTCAGTGTTATACATATAGCCTAGAACCTTTTCTTCATGGCTGGCATGTTGAACTGCTAAATGATAATCTGAGAAGAGATTGTTTAGCTCAGAACTGTTGGAATTCCAGGATCTCAGTTCGAATCCACCTTATTTCATTCTAATTATAGAAGTTTGACACAGATCTTTTAATTGAGACAAGTCGTTTGAAGTTTTAATGAGGTTGTCCACGTAGAAGTTGTTCATCAACATTTGGGTACAATGATCTTCAGGAAATCTATTTGCATGGTGCTTGATAACAAAGTTGAGTATAAAAGGACTTGCGTTGAAGCCGAATATAATGGTATTATATCTGTAGCAAACCAGTTGGTTGTTTTCTTTCATGAAAAAAACAGAATCTATTTTTATCGTTTTAATCGGCTTGCTTAATCATCAAAAGGCTTTTCTGATGTCTGCCAACATGACGTATTTGTTGCTTCGGAAATGCAACAGTAGCATCAACATTTCATGCATAAGATTAATTCCAGGATATGCTGCCTCATTTAGAGAGAAAAAAAAGATAAAGTGTTTGTTTTCAATGAACAATTGAAGACAGGTCTAATATTTGTAGTTACTTGCTTCTGTGCTTTGATGATTGCTCTATGAGGTATCCAGACGTACTCTTTGAATTTTTTAGGAGGAACATGGATTTTCTCAATGATTCCCTCCTTTTCTTGCTGTTTAAAAACATCAAGATAGGCTTCCAGTAAGTCCTGTTTCTCTAGTTTCTTAACAACCCTGTCTAAAACAGCTAATGGTACATTGTGATTGGATGGAACCGATTTGATCTTCTCTTCATACCAAGATAGCTTGACATAATAGGCATTATCTCTACATGTAATTGACTTCTGAAACTCCTCAATCTTAACAGTGTCATAATTGCTGACTTCTTCACAAATCCCTAGTGACTCGACTTTAAAAAGATTTTCAATGTTTCTCTCAACCTCGCTCTCTGGATAAATGTAACAGAAAGGGTCTGTATATGTTTGTTTTGGAGACAGGACAAAGTTGACATATGTTTGTTTACACTGTCCATACTCAAAGACGACTCGATCATAATTTCTATTAGAATTGTTTGTATATGAACATATCGGCTTCCTTTGATGAGGGTACAGAAAGTAAGAGATGTTACCGAATGGGATAAGACTAGTTTCAATCTTCCAGGCTTTACCCCTAATACAGTTGACAAGCACGAATTCATCAATGTCTTGCAACATATCTATTCCAATTAGACCTACCTTTATAGTATCTGAATTAGTATCTAAGTTTGAAGCAAGCTTAATTCCAGCTTTTTTTATGTTGGCTATGGCAGAACTCAGGTTGTTGACCTTAAAGCTAATGTCGAATTCATTGTCTATAAGTACAGGAGTAATAGCTCTAATACTGGAAGTGAGTTGAATGTCTAATGCAGTTAAGCCTAACTCCCTATGTTGTGAGCCTCTAGTCTCTTGGAGTTGCAATAGTACCCACTTTCTTTAGGACAGATGACGAAAAGTACGAACACTGACTTCCCGAGTCAACAGGACATCTGACACTGATAGGTTGATCACCTTTATATACAATAATGTCCATAACAGGTAGCAGATATTCCTGCTCACAAACACCTGCATTAAGACACATATACTGACCTGAGGAAGTGCTTTCTCCAGGCCTTGACATGGGTCTGAACTTTTCACATAATACACTAATATGTCCATTATACTTGCAAATAGTGCATCCGTACCTAAGCTTGTTCTCCTGACCAATGCATTGGTCCTTAGCATGTCTAATACTAGAACACAAAGTACACATGTTTAGTTCATTGCATCTAGTTATCCTTGTTTCATGGGTAGGGTATTTATCACATAAAAACATGGAATGGTCCTTGGAGTGACAGAATTTGCACTTTCTAATAATTGAATGACTTGATGAAGTTTTAAAGTTTTCCAGACTTTTGGGTTTGGTTTTGTCAATGTCAAATTTATTTGGCTTCCATGTAGAGGAATTTGATTTTGAAGAAAGAGTTTTTGGAGATATAAACTGCTTATCGTACGCTGGAAGGTTGGAAGAGTTACTGATTGGTTTTTTATGGTATGTGCTATTTTGTGTTTGGATTATGTCACTAAAGTTGTCGAAAATCTGTTATTGTGTAGGGAAATTATTGTTTATTTTGTGGACTAATTCTCTTTTAATGATGGATGGAAGCTTTTGAAAAAAAATATAACTCGCAAGTTTGTGGCCAGCACTATCCTCGGTCATAAGGTCTATGCCATAAGTTTTTAGTTCATAGATTGAGGCTCTGGTTTCATTAAGGTATTGCCTTACTTTGTCAAATTTATTGTCATAACTAGGGGATGAAGTTACTAATTGTTTAAAGTATTCGTCGACAATATAGTCTTCATCAAGAAATTCAGCCTTTAATAAGGATAAAGCTATGTCGTAATTGTCATCAGTTATGGACAAGTGAGCTGTGACTTTATTAGCATGACTAGTCAGATAGCTTCGAAGGTAAGTCAGCTTAGCGGACTTAGGTAAATTGCCTCCGGCGTCAACACAATTCTGGAATTGAACCAGAAAGTTTTTAAATTCCAACTTATCTATCTCTGCACCACTGAAAGTATTACAGGTAAGTTTTGGCTTTACTGGGTTGGCCTGAAGTCTTGACAATGCCAAGGCTAAACTGTCTACACTGATATTAGGTTTTTCATTGACACTAGTTTGGCTTATATTGGGAATACATTTGGATGCTATTTTGGTAAGGGCGGTGATATTGGAGAAATGGTCTCGTTATTCATATCCTGCAGTCTCTCAGGGTCTTCTATTGTTATATTTGATTCCTCACAAAGTTTACCTATTTCTGTGTTAATTTCGTTAATTTTATCAGATCATTTCATAATTGTTCCCTTGAGAGTATCATAAACTTCTGTCATTAGTTCCCCATTGTCGGCCTTACTTTGGAGGTTATTTATTGTTGAAGTAATTTGTGCTTTGTAACCTCCTATGCTTTTTATTGATGGAGCTGTTGTCACTTTAAACGTTGCCATTGTTAATATAATAAAAGTTTACAAAAAATGTCGGAGGATGTCAGAAATCCCATCCTGCATCGTATGTGTTAATTATATTAGTTCTACAGGAAGCTTCCATATTTTGTATTGACCCCAAGAGGGAAAACGTCCGTCTGTTTTGCGTGATAATTACTCTCCTTTATATTTTCATTAACTCGTCCTTTCATGGAAGTAAAAAGATTCAAACGATTTCTAGGTTCACCTTTATTGTAACGTCAAGAACCTTTATTGTAACGTCAGGTAACACTGGTCGTCATTTTCTCCTCAATTATCTGCAGTTCTTTAAAATGGATCTTTAGATATAGTCGAATACAGGTATAGCATTGTGATTTGCATTTTCTTCACCGTCAGCCAACGTTCTACTTCGTTTTCAATGTAATTCTATCACTGCCTACGTATAGCCGTATTTTTTATCTCATCGGATCATCGTCTCCAACTTTTCCACGAATATACGAATTTACACATGGAAATTGCATTCATGTTTTCGAACTATATAAGAAACCCGAAGACATTGTGATTGGTTTTCATCTTCTCGAACGCCCAGTCAGCACGGAATTTGCTTGTTGTGTAACAACAATTCATTGTACATTTTATCAAATTTTTACTTGTGAGTTTTACTTGTCAAACTCCGCAAAGGGAAATCACTTTTGCAAAAGACGATCATCACTTAAGGTTAACATAAATTGAAGGTGAGTTTTATTGCTTAATGATTTCTTTTATTTGCTGGAGTAAGATTTGTTACAAGTGTGTCGTTAAAAAATTAACGGTAATACTCTTTTGTAAATTATCTGTTGCGTTTCTTCGCAAAAGTAGGCTCTTAAAAAAATGGAACCCCCCTTCCATGAGCAACGGATCCGCCCCTGATGAGGGACGAATTAATGTCTTGAAAATCAACAGGCTTGAACTTTTTTCCATGAGACTTGAACTTTCTTCTGTTGACCAAATTATTATAAATATCTAAATGCTACCTTGAAACATTGCTCAAATTGAGTTTGGAAGCCGCCAAATAGAAAAAGAATTTTGGAGTTGAAGTTGCAATTGGAGATCATTCACAAATGACGTCAACCATTTAGTGGGGGAGTGGGGGTACCTAAATGTTGACAGAAGTTGACAATATTTTGGGTAGGGGGGTGAAAGGAGGGTGAATGTTGAAGTCATCCTTTAAAAATATTCAATAATTCTGAAAGCTTAAACTTTCTTTTAACTCAATCGAGAGTTTATAAACAACCTTTTCACTATCTCAGTACTCTCCCTTCAGTTGTTGAATAACATAATATAATATAATATATCCCTCTATGAAAAGGCATATTTACATGTTAACGGAAGAAAATATTTTTTATGTCCATTAAAGTACATTGTTTTGCTGAGAAGTTGTCATAAGCAGGCTTCTATCGTAACTTTGCTCTGAAGTGTACCAAGTACGTTTATACCCAACTAGATATCTACTTCTTTTAAATGTTATTACTCACGTAATTTCAAAGTGTCATTACTGATTTCAAGACCATATATATATATATATAATATATAAGGGGTGTCCAGCTTAGAGCGAGGTGGATTGAGCTATGTACAGGCCCCTTAAGAATCGAAAACAATTTTGAAGGGGTCTGTACATAGATCAATTCACGGCTCTTCGCTTTACCCAGATTCACAGACAAGTCCTACAATGTCCTTCCACCTATTTCTATCCTGAGCTAACATTTTCAGAAATTCGAGGTCATGTACAAAGTTCAAGATTTTAACATTCATAAGCTCAGGATTCAATTCATTAGCAATTTTAATAAAAATCCATTTTGAAGAAATGCAGATAATTGAGGAGAAAATGACGACCAGTGTTACCTGACGTTACAATAAAGGTTCTTGACGTTACGATGAAGGTTCTTGGCGTTACGATGAAGAAGGTTAACTTAGAAATCGTTTGAATCTTTAATCTTCGGTGAAAGGGCGAGGCAATGAAAATATAAAGGAGGGTAATTATCACTCAAAACGGACGGAAGTTTTCCCTCTTGGGGCCAATACAAAATATGGAAGCTTCCTATAGAACTAATATAATTGACAGATACGATGCAGGAGGGAATTTCCGACATAACCCGATTCTAGGGAATTGAGATCGAACTGGAAATCTGAACAGCCCAAAGCAGGATCTATTATCAACAACTAATGCTATGAGAAAACGTACTACAGTCAAAGGAAGACAGACTTAAAAGAAAACTGATAATGGATTAGATAGAATTGGGTACTTGTTTGTATTCCCCCCCCACCACCACCACCACCACCAAGATCAAAAGTGTCACACTGAAACAATACTCAATTTTTGTTGTCACTTTATATTTTATATTATTATTATTTACTAATATTTTACTGGGGTGGCTAATATGCTGCAATATTAGCCAGTGTAACCTCAAACATGTCCGCATTCCGATGTCTTTGTCTCCACATCCATTCGCACAAATATGAATTATTTTGTTTCCCGACACCATCCACCAAACACCAACTGTTGAGGCAACACACGACCTTGATTATTTTTCCGTCTTGAAAAAAGCGAATCGTCTATTTCCACAGTCATATTCGGTTCACCAATTACTAAAGGATTGGCAAGTAGGTCCGCTGCAAATACCTCTCGCAGATAATTATTGAAGTCAATTGTGGTGTTTTTCCCTATACCAACTTCTTCCTTTACAAATGTAATTTGGGTGTATTCTTTCGATCAGCAATATATTAATAAAACTATGTCAGCCAAGTATCTTTTCGTAAAGGTTGTTCCGTTCGGCAGTCACGTGAGCGGCATCTCCATCTGTCGCCTTTTGCTCGTAGTTGTAGCGTCATGGCATGACCGTTTGCACAAGTTCTTGGATTGTGCAAAATTCCTCTTTGTTGCAAAAATGTGACACTGGATTGTTTGTCGTGGACAATATCCATTCATTCTCACTTTACAGTATACGATGTTGCTACTTTAACGATGAACGATGATCTTTTTTAAAAATTCGTTATTAAATTTCATGTAAAATAATTATTGATTGGTAGGTGAATTCTTTTGAATTGTGTGAAGATCTTGCCGCATTGAATGGGATAGTAAATTACCACAAGAGACACCAGAAACACGATGTTTCGCACAATTAAATAAACAAACATATCCCGCTGGTGTTACATATTTTGTAATTCAGTAGTGTGACACTTTTGATCTTGGTGGGGGGGGGGGAGGGGATAACAAAAAGTACCTAGAATTGAAACAGGAAGTGCGATGGTGTAAAGAATTGGAACAGACAGCCCAAAAATATAATGTAAATTTGACAGAAGCACGAATCACACAGAATCACGTCCACGTGATCCTATGTAATTCTATCTAAATTTACGTAATTCTACGTCCTTATATGTAATTCTACCTAAATGTACGTAATTCTACGTAATTCTATAGAAAAACTTATTCAAAAAAAATTATTTAAACAAGACTGAAAAACCTCCAGTCTACAAGCGTGAGCCTAGAATTTTATTTATTTTATTTTATTTTATTACCGAGCAAAGAAGTGTCTATAAAAATAACTGAAGATTACAGAGCAAAGAAGTGTCTATAAAAATAACTGAAGATTACAGAGCAAAGAAGTGTCTATAAAAATAACTGAAGATTACAGAGCAAAGAAGTGTCTATAAAAATAACTGAACATTACAGAGCAAAGAAGTGTCTATAAAAATAACTGAACATTACTAAGCAAAGAAGTGTCTATAAAAATAACTGAACATTACTAAGCAAAGAAGTGTCTATAAAAATAAGTGAACATTACTAAGCAAAGAAGTGTCTATAAAAATAACTGAACATTACTAAGCAAAGAAGTGTCTATAAAAATAACTGAACATTACTGAGCAAA
>RDPX01000323.1:881744-919395 GCA_003991215.1 Morbakka virulenta
GAACATTACTGAGCAAAGAAGGGTCTATAAAAAACCCTCTGAACTTCACTTAATATATGGATGAGTGACCATTACGTTTTCATTCAACTCAGTTTTAGAATTGACCAACTTATTGTTCTATTACACATTGGAGCACGCGTACAGGGCACGCATTAATGACTAATCTATTATTATGTCAATTGTCTATAACGAAAAGAGAAATCGTCCAATAACAAGAACAAGAAAAATGCAAAAGTAATGTAAAATAATGTAAATGCGCGGCAATACTTTCTCGCGTTAAAAAATACGTTTTGTGGTATAGCTATTTGAATTAATAGGAATCTTTGATCATTCTTGTGTCTCTCTAACACAAATGTGCAATTCTTTTGGGGTGAATTTCACAAACCAGCGCATATCTGAACTCTCAAGCATCATCATTCTTATCATATTTACTTCATTTTCTGTTGTCGCAACAAGCCATGGAAACAAGCCATTGAAAAATCCCATGAACAAATCCTGACCTTCTCTCTTATTAGATTCCACATACCATCTTTCTTAACTGAGCTACTATTATTTTCTTACACTATATTTTCGTCATATATTCAGTAGCAATCTGAAGTGGATCAGTAAAAGTACTTGAGAAGAATACTAACACCAGGAAACGACACTGCTAAAGAGATCGACCAACGAATAACATCAGGTTGGAAAAGATTTGGCCAATATACCACATCTCTAAAAGATAAAAGGATGCCATATGCCTCAAAAGGAAAATCTGAACACAGTCATACTACCAGCAATGACCTATGGGGCAGAGACATGGGCACTGACCAACCATCAGAAACAAAATCTTCCAGTAGCACAAAGGAGTATGGAGAGAACAATGTTAAACGTCACAAGGAAAGATAAGATCAGAAATGAAGTCATAAGATCAAAGACCATAAGACCATAGATCATAAGGCCAAAGTTAGAGACATTATCGAGAAGGTAGTGTATTTGAAAGGCCAATGGACAGAACATCTATTCCGAATGAATAATAACAGATGGGCCAAGAAGATAATAGAGTGGAGACCAAGAGAAGGGGGCAGAACAAAGGGAAGACCAAGGAGAAGATGATGAGATGTAATTTTAAAGGAGAAGGCAGGCAAAACTTGGATGTAGAAAGCACAAGACCGAGTAGAGTGGAGGAAATTGTGGAGGCCAACCGCCAGCAGTGGCGTGAACGGGTAAAATGATGATGTTGATGATGATAATTATGATTCGGTAGCAATTAGTATTGTTAGTAAGACTATTTACTTATTATTAACAGAGCAACCAATGTAAACTACCAGCTACTGAGAGGTTTCCCATTGCATTTTAATAGTTTAAAAAACAAAAAGAAAACTTTTAAATTATAAACGACAAAACGTTCACATTGATCATAAACATTGCTGCAAGTAAAATTACTAAAAATATTTTTAAAAGATATTTGAACCTGTTGAGAACAAATTCAAAGCTCGTTTTCACGACAATTCTACCATGATTATTACAGAAAAGTACTTTTAAAAAAAAATTAACTAATCAGGGGGCCCTATCTTGAATAAAACCATTGGTACAATTTACCAAGGAAAATGAAACCTGTAGCTGCTCCCTGTCCACTCGACCAGACAAGAATCATCACCTTTAAAAAGGTCCCATTCATTTGAAAACAAGGAGTGACTGTATTAGCGTATAAGGAAGGCTCACTATAACAGCCAGCAAACTTCAGATGAATAATACTACAGCCTGTACTGTTGAAAGCACTCACATTCCTTATTTACAATAGACTTTACAACTTTACATAATAGCAACCACCACATAGAAACTAACTTGACGAAAGGATTTGGGGCTGATATTTCTGGTGCTGCAGAGCACACAGAGGCCTAGTGAAACATCAACCACTCCAGGCAAAAGACAAAGAGCCTTATAGTGACTTTGTTGGATTTGGGAAACTCTTTTTGAGAAGTGGACCACTCACTACTTGTATCAGTCCTAAAGTTCCATAATACACCATCACAAATGGTTAAACCGGTTTCTTCTTCATTCATTGACTAACTTATCCTTATAACAGCTAACGAATTCATTACGAGCGCAGTCATCTGTGAAAAAAGTCTGATTAATGACTGAAATTTTAATTTTTGATCTTTTGTTGACAATTCTTTATAGGCTCGGAAATTAACAACAATAACAATAAGAACCATCGCGCAAATCACGCGAAACTCCATTCTTCATACAGACCATCACTCCATCTACACCCTTACGTTAAAGTGTGATTGATATCGACGTTTAGTTCCGTTTACAGTAAACAAAAACGACCATCCTAGAATTGCTATCATACGGACAAGCAACAAAAAGTTTCGGTGAAATAGAAAAATATCACTACAAAATATAGAGATTAAAATGATTTTCTTGTGGTGCTTCTGTTTTTGCACTTTATCATGTAGCTTATGATAATTGTTGATTAAATAAAATGAAAAATTTACAAAAAATGATATATTTATTTGTATTTATTGCTGAGAGCAATATTTATTATATTGACTGCATACATAGTTGAAATATTTCACCTTGCAGTGATAAATAAATAAATTAATTAATCATGAGTTAGTACCTGTTTGTCAGACCTAGTTTGCGAAATGAGGAAATCCTTGGCTTCTTTTGCCAGTCAAAGTTTCTGCCTACTCGGAGAATAGAATCATGTAACTCAAAAGAATAGCTCCATTAACTACTAAAGCATAGCCACTTTTACAGTTGAAATACTTATCTTCTAATAATTATGATGAAATATATGAATTTAATCAATGAATAATTTAGATTATTGATCGATATACGTTTATATATGTAAACAAGGGTTGACAAGGATGGACAGGGATTGATTGACAAGGATGAACTACCTTCAAAAGTATAAGTTGTCAAAATATGTGGTACCTCGTGCACACAGTAATTCAAATGAAGTCAACTGGACAACAGGTATACATGACAAGAAGGAGGGGGGTAGGTTGAAGTCCATAAATACAGGACCTTTGAATGAAGTTGAGTAATTGGTCTTGTAGCAACATATAGAAAGAAGTCTCATTTATATCACAGGTACGTAACTTGGTCTTAATTTTTAAATTCAACATTGCTAGAATACTGTCAAACTTGCTTTTTTTGTATACTGCCCATCTACAAACTTCAATTCAATATCTATTGAATAAATTGTTAATGTTTCACAAATTGAAGATCATAAACTATATAATTCATTTTTTCTGTTGTTCTGAAAATGTTATCTCAAATTTCTTCCTTTTTCAAATTCNAGATATTGAAAGCATTCAAATATCTTCACCGAACACCGCAACTTCTCGAGTGTTCGTAATGCTACAGTTTGATTCAGCTGTTCTTCAATACTGGTCTGTTTGAGTAATGACTCTGTAGCAAAGATGTGTACCCTGGAGGAAGCATGGGTCTTAAACTTTTCAAAATTTTTGTTTCGAGTTCCCGAAGCCAAATCGAATAAATGCCTCTTCTTGGTTCTTATCCCAAGCTAGATGTTTCTGCATTACTGTCCTCTTAGTAGTACACGAAAAGAAACAGTTCAAACCACCTTGGAATATATGCAGGAGACGATCATCACTTAAGGTTAACATAAATTGAAGGTGGGTTTTATTACTTAATGATTTCTTTTATTTGCTGGAGTAATATTTGTTAATAGTGTGTCGTTAGTGTGTGTCGTTAAAAAATTGGCGGTAGTATAACAAAAAAGATAATGAGAACAGTAGCACATGCACTCAATATAAAAAATTAAATCAAAGAAAAAAACTCAGTTTTACAAGCTCTTGCATTTTAACAGTCTCAAATTTCAGAACCACATGCATGAAAAGCACACCAACAATTCAAAGAACACAAATATTGTTGATCAGTGATCAATATATCAGAGACCATCACCTGGCTTATCATGTAAATACATTCATAACAGAAACTGCTCTTAATACTTGTAGATCTGATCACAAACAATAAATAAATACACCAGAGAACAGACATTAGAGAACAAGATGAAGTGTTTTGGTGGTCAAATTGCTTCATACTGAGTGGATTTGTACTTAATATTTTCGTGTCAAAACGAACACACTCTTTTTTTAGGCAGCCAGCCTGGAGGTTTCGGGAGCCCCAGAACCCCCCTCTATCCGCCTCTGCTCATTCCAGATTTTGGTTTCCAGGCCAGACTGATTAGTTTATACTTTACGCTACCTTCTGAAAAACATTAGAAATTCCAAATGATATTTAGGAATAAAAAGTTCAATGTAATACAAGTAGCACTGTTGTATCACTGAGCCTAATTGTCGCACATTCAATACAAATCGAACCTGATATTGATCTGAACTTTGGTTTGAGGTACAAAACAACAAATGTTCCAACATTATTGCAACTGAGGGTGCACGTCAGGGGTTGTTGCACCCTGCTGGTACAGACAGCTGTTCAAAAAAAGAAAAAAAAACCCTTTCTCGATTAATATTTTGCGGAACGAACAAACTATCTTTGAGCCATCCATTTTAGTATATTATTGTAAACAAATTGTGAACGACAAGAGTTATTGATTCAACTCTTATTGTTTACCTTGATTTCACACATGATCTCTAATCTTGGGCAAAGGTTTATCGCTTTTCGTTACAATCGATATTTCTCCAACAGTAGAGCATCAAAGAAAATGTCCCCACCGTATTCTGGCAAGTCAACTCAACATTGCTCGACTGCAACTAATCACGATTGCATTTTAAATGGGGATGAAGTGTGGATCTTTGGCTATGGATCTTTGATCTGGAAGACCAATTTTCCCTACAGCAAACATCTACCGGGTAAAATCAGGGGCTACAAGAGAAGATTTTGGCAAGGAAGCACGGATCATAGAGGTATTCCTGGAAAGGTAAGTTGAATTATTCAGAAAATTTCTCTAAACAAATAAATTCAATTTTTTGTTGTTGTGAGATGGTGTGGTTTTTTTCAAGCAATCCACGAGTATTTTTCAAGACATGATCATATCTGTTTTATCCGACTGATTTCTTTTGAGATGTTAATGATTTAGAGTAATGAAAAGGCATTTTACTATCGGTATAGAAATACAATTTTGATAGACAATTTAACACGCGAAAAACTAGGTGTTATTTGACATCTTGTAAATTTTTTTTTGAAATTCAGTATTTTCAACTACATGTCAAGTTACATTTTGTATTGTAAATGTAATCAAGCTGCACAAACTAAAATAAATATAATTATAATATTATTTTTTAAATAAATTGGATCGATCAACGAGGACCTGTGTTAAGAAACAACCAGTTGGTATTGATATTGTGATTTAAATTGATATAGGATTCTTCTTTCCTATTTTTTTCAAAGCCTGTTTCTACCACACATGTAACATTAACCCGTGTTGCGTGTGATTATATGTTTACAAGCGCGATCAATGTCAGTTTAGGCAATTGTATAAAAAACGTAGCTCTGTTTTAACACACATATTTATGTAAATGAAAATATTAGTATAGAATAGTATATAATAATGCTTTAATAAAATAACGTAAAATAATGTCAAATTATATATCGATGTTCATCAACCTCTCTCTCTCTCCACCTCTCGCTGACTATCTGTCTCTCTCTCGCTATATATATATATATATATATATATATACATATATACACATATATACATATATATACATATATAAACATAAAAATAAATATATATGTACATATAGTCTTCTGGTTTGGTGAATTTACCAAGTTGAATTCTGCAAATTTCTACCGACGAACCTACCAGCATGATCCTGTGAATCCGTCTTCTTGTTTGGTGAATTTACCAAGTTGAATTCTGCGAATTTCTACCGACGAACCTACCAGCATGATCCTGTGAATCCGTCTTCTTGTTTGGTGAATTTACCAAGTTGAATTCTGCGAAACCCCCCCAACCCCACGTACACTCACGTACATTCACACACCCGCCCAACCACCCACGTGCATATAATAAAATAAATAAATAACTTAGTAAATTCTATCAACAGTTACAGTTCCACGAATAGTAAACTCACTTTCAGTAGAATTGTTAGTAACTTAACTTTAATTTTCTCATTTCCATTGAAATTTTTAACAACACAATTACTAAAAGTTTCGTTTAGATAGTGTTTCTTAATAACTGTTTCTGTCATAACATCACCTTCACTAGACTCAACAACTATTTCTAATTGACCTTCATCATAATTTCCATCTAAATCACTAATTAAATTGATTCTATATAAACCTAAACTAAGTAGCTTAACATTGAAATCATCGGTTAAATTTGTAATAGTTGAATCAGAAATCACTGTTTTCATAGGTATGAAATTAAAAGTATCTACAGTTACTATAACATCATTACTACTCTCAACTACGCTAACAGTTCTATAATCATTAATAGTGTCTAATTTACCTTTAAAATATCCAACATTTACTGCGCAAGTATCATCATTTTCATGTGTAACTATGTTATTAATACCAAAATTATTCATATTCACATCTTGTACAGGTTCGAACGCAATACCTTTACGAACTTGGTCTAATTCTAATTCAATATCATTACAAAGTGATCTTACTCAATTAAAGAATAATTGTTCACTCCATTTTCTAGGTGCGTAAACTTTTCTATTTTCCATTATATACTATAATATTATATTATAATTGCTAAAATAATAGATAATTTCACTACTACTTTTGAAGATTTATATGTCATCTATCGAGCAAAACTTCGGTTGGTTCGGATACTTAATTATCTACTATTATATGGTTTCTTATAAATATCGACAACATAAGGATATTTTCTTCTAAATGCTTGTGAAATTACTAATTTTGGTTTATTATTTGATTTAGATGTTTCTACAACAGTATTATAATTATTATCTACTGTTATTCTAACATTATAATTATTTTTCAATAATTGTTTTATTTTTTTAAGATGATCATCAAAATTGTTTATGATATTAACCATTATTATGATATCATTAGATTAGAATAATATATTAAGAAGGTATCTTTGAAAGCACATGAATAGGTTTTCCAATTAAATTAGATAGAATTCCAGACCCAGTTTGTAAACTATCTTTAGGAATATATCTTACCATATTAGTACTACATTTACTACATTTTCCAGCTAAAGCAATTCTATTATGTTTATCTTTACCAAGCTTTGGTTTATCTTTCCAAGTATGTTTACTTTTACACTTGATACAAAATGCTTCTTTCATTATTTATATAATGTATATTAGATTTACTTCAAGTCTAATCTCTGCATAACAATTTTATCATTATTTTCAAAATCACTTGGCGAATAATTTAATAACCATTTGATATAGCTTTTATAATCAAAAACAGAGTTGAAAAAGTCAATAGCCAAATATCCACACTTAACAGAATCAAACGCTTGCAATCGATAAATGTTATATATAACTTCATCATCTCTAGTTTTAGCTAGTTTTAATGCTTCAGGAAGTGGTTCTATCCCAAAGGTATCAAAGAACATAGTTATTACATTTACATTTTTCATACCTACAAAGTGCTGGCCTTGACCTTTATGATCATCAGTATTAATAATAAATATATCACGATCATTTAATTGATCAGGTAATTTATCTCTTGGATAATGTACTCAAAACCCAAAATAATTATCAATATCGAAGTTACTTAAAGCTTTTCCATCTGCTTTCCTCAGTCAATTTGATTTAACACCAGCTCTTTTAATTCCTGAAGCTCTCTTAATTCCAGATCCAAGTAGACTAGGTAAGAGTGTTGCCGCTAAACCACCCAGAATTGCGGGTAAGAATCCGCCTTTTTGCATCTTAATATCTTCATTCATTTTGTTTATAAAATTATCTTTAACAACTTTCTAACATTGGCATGCGTTGCCCAACTTCATAATATGCTCTAAATCATTTCTATTTAGTTTAAAACTATTTCCTTTTGCTCGTACTATACCTTTACCACTAGTAGCTTTATGAGTTGCTCCAGATACAGCACCTGAAGCTGCCGCAAGTCCAAGTGTGCCTAAAACTTTGGGAAGTATCTTCTTAACAAATGGTAACGCTAGTTTAAAAATAAAACCTAAGCCTGAACCTTCTTGCATCTTACTTTCATCAAAATCATTTAAAACCATAAGCTTTAAAAGATCACTATTAATTTTCTTAATTTCACTAGGAGTAACTTTAAACTCTATTTCACTATCATTTCTCTTAACTTTAGTGGCACTATCAACTTTCTTTAATTGTGTCATACTTAAGTTTAATCTGACACTTCTATCATTAGAAACCTTTTTCAATTTATTTATTTGGGTATCAGTTAAGTTTAAATTAATGTTACCATTATCACTAATGTTTTTAGCACTAACTTGAATGGTAACTCCTTCATTATTCTTTATGGCACTTTTAATTTTAGATAATTGATTATCACTTAACATAAATGAAACATTTTTATATTCAGTCATTATTATTATTTATTATCTAGATTGTACGTGTATTTTGAGGGGATGCCATATTTATAAATGTTCTTTTATTCTTAGCTAATATAACAATTAATCTTCCATTTAAAACTGGTGTACCTCGAAGTCTGATAGTTTGAACAGCGTTTGGATCACTTTCAAAAATTTCTTGTCTATTTAGATCAATAACATAAAGCCTATATCTATCAAGCCAATCTGTATATGGAATTAATGATCCTGTATTTACATCTTTACCTTGAGAATTAAAGTTTTCACTAACAATTCTATAAGCTTCTTGATCAGTTGCGACATTCATATTATATAAGTCTTTAGAATCAATTTCAATACTAAAGTTCCTAATTGCTGTATGACTACCTGTTTGAACCCATTCTTGATCATCAACATTTCCATGTACCATAAAGTAAAGTTTTCTTACTCCAACAAGATTAGTACCAAGTAACACTTCAAATTGTGTATTTGCAACAACTTGTGTATTTGTTAATATATAATCCATAGGATCCCATTCAAATTCTTTAGTAAAATTTCCAGATTGAATTGATTTCATTAACTTAGAATTTTCACTAGTAGGTAAAACAACTTCGGCGCAAGTAATTGCGCACTTGTCATAGTAATTCCTGAAGCTTGACCTCCTCGTCTGAAAATAGCTCTGTTATTTTGATTTAGTTGTACTTCAAGCTCTACAAGTTGATTAATGATTGGAAATGTTAATCTTCTACAAAATTGTGAAATATATTTTAATGGAATAACATATCTAATTGTGTATCGAGCTGGTAAACCACCTGCAGCAACAACATGTTGTCCATGACCAATAAGTCTTCTAAGATTTGCTACATCATCATTAGCAGCACCGTTTAAAGCTGCATCTTTGACAAAACCCCATTGAACGGCAATAGAATTTGCATAATCAGGTGAATATTCTAACAGATTTAACCATGTTGTACTGATATCAGGTCGTCTGTTATGTTCAACTTCATTATTATTAAATGATAATTTAACATCAGTAAATAGTAAATTAGTTCCATTTTGAATAGTAACAACGTCACCAGCAGCTAAACCATTAGCAGTTGTACTAGAAATGTAACCTTCAAATAAAATAAATGCTTCAGAATAATCAATTAATTTATTTACCAAAGTATGACATGTAAATTTAACTCGATTAGATCCAGCTTGTAAAACTGAATCATAAACTCTTACTAAGTCTTTCTTAACATAAGTTTTAAGTTTCTGTTGATCATTAAAAAGTGATTGTATTTCAAAACTATCCATTTTCTTATTATAAATTGTTTAGATTATATTCTTCTAATACCTTTACCTTTTTGTCTGAATATTCCATCACCATAAATTTGACTTAGTAGATCTTTTGAACTTTTAGGTTTAGATTCAATCTTATTTACTTTGTTTACTGTATCAACTTTAACAGCTTCTTTCTTCTTAGAAAATACTTTATCAACTAATTTATCACCAGCTTTCTTTCCAACATTAGTTGCTACATGTTTACCAACGTTAACAGCAACATCTCTAGCTTCTTTAGAAGTAACTATATCTTTTACAAGATTAATCGCATCACAGAAAATGCCATTGCCAATATATTCAAAATTATTATCTCTAGTAATATAACCATGATTTGGATAGTAAATAGTTTGTCTCATTATTATTATAATATAGATTAGTTCTTTTCTATAATCTGTATTTCTACTAAAATACGATCTTCTACGTCTAAAGCATTGTTATCCTGATCAGTAAAATACACTTCAATATAATTAAAACTAGCATTTTTACAATATCTGTTTTGAGGATAATTGGGACTAATTGATAATAAATTCCCAAAAGAATCATTAGGGGTAAATGCATACAAAATATCTGAACTATGAGTAACTCTGTTATCAACTAAATTACAGTGAATAAGGACGGTATCAACAACTTCTAACTTTGGTACTAAGGAACCATTTACCTCAGTGTTTGATAAACTATTCTGACTTTTATCAAAACCTAAAGTATTCATAAATCCATCCGTCATATCAAACTTATAATCATTAGAAACACTTATGGTTACTCTGTTATAAACTGGATTAGCATATAAATTTATGGTTCGGTGGTTAATGGTCCCCAGCCAACTGGTCCCCATACCAACTGGTCCCCATACCAATTCGTCCCCGTCAATTGGTCCTCAGTCAATTCGTCCACAAGGCAAACTGGTCCCATGCCAGGTTGTCCCCAGTTAAATCGTCCCCATGCCAACACGTCGTCCCAGGCATACTTTGGTACCCATATTCAAAGGTGTACCTTGCAGTTATTCTAAACAAAAGTCAAATAGTAAATGAATTCACTTGTAACGTTGGTCAATATCACATCTATCATGTACATATTGACGTCATAACCTGTTGGGTCTAACCACGAGCTTACCACAGTACCACATACTGTTGACAAATGCATTAACGTATTCATTACTATTCATTAAATAAACATGTACGTTCAATAAGCTTGTGATAACAGTTTCATTAAGTACATTTATAGCCGTATTTACATATTATGTACATTCAATAACCATGCGATAATAGCTTCCCCTATTACATGGATAGCCGTATTTAAGAATCATGTACATTTAATAACCGTGTGATAATAGTTTTGCTCGGTGCATTAAGAGCCGTATTTAAAAATCTGTAGACGAACAATATAGGGGACGAAATGGTATGGGGACCAGTTGGTTGGGGACGAAATGTCCCATAACCAAATTTATACCAAAAGTTCCATCTGATTTTACATGACCATTTAAGGTCATAATATGATGTAAATAGTTATTAATATCTCTTATGGAATAGGAACCATCTGGTATAATAATACTAGAGAAATTTCCTGAGGGAAGATGTGTATATTGAAATCTTGTATTACCATATTCTTCTTTGAAGTTTTTCCAATTATAATAGATAGAACAATAACTTAAAGAAATTAGATTATTCTCTAATCTAATGTCACTTGTCAGATTTAGTCTCAAAATATTATTTTGATCTGTTTTACTATTAGCAGTACTTAGAACAATTGAATTCATATTTATTATAAGGTTAGATTCATAAGAATCTTATATTTATTTTCATCTATTTTCTTATTCTTATATAGATAATATAATATATCTGATAGTTCATTCTTAAGTACTTTAGAACTATTACCAGCTTCAATTGAACCAATTATCAATTTCAATCGTTCATATAGATCACTTAAATTAGTCATAATTCCAGTTCCTGTTTGTTTTATATGATAAATAGATCTTTTGACATCTTTAAGTCTATCTCTATATTTCATTAATTCATGTGTAGGTATATATTCATTTGTATTATGTAAATTACTTACTTTAATTCATTTATTTAAATCTCTTATACTATCATCAATATCTTTTATATCTTCTCTTTGTATTAATTCTGATGGTTTGCCATCTGTTTCAATTAAATGTTCATTTAAATATTTATCTATATCAATTTGAGTTGTTTGTCGTGAAGTTGATGCTTCTGTGCTTTCAGTTTCAGGTAGTGCAATAGCTCCTTGAGGTATATATTGAATTCTAAGTAAGTCTCTTATATCTTCAAGTAATTCATAATTTCTAGATGATTCAGGTTTATCATAGATAGCTTGTAATTGATTTATTATTCTTTCACTAACTTCATTTCTATTTGCTCTATATTCTCTTTCTTCTTCTTTACTTTTCTTTTCTTTAGCGACTTCTCTTTCTCTCTGTTTAGTTAACAAAGCTTGTTGAATTGGATTTCTATCAATCAACTCAGTATTACTTAAAAACTCAGCTTTAGTGATATTACCTTTGCTGATAGCATTAACAATAGCATTTTGCGTATTTAGATTCTTTCTAACTAATTGTGATTCTGCTTTTAGATTATAATCAATTTTTCTAGGCATTTTATTTATTAAACACTAGATTTGATAATATATATATATGATGTTAGAAATGATTAAACAGTATAGAGAGAAAGAAAAACAAGAGAAAATAAGCAAATATAATCTAAATGAAGAGATAGTCTATTTACCTATTCAATATAAAGAAAGAGCTCATTATAGTTTTCAACAAAGATATAAGAGAAAATATCATTTTGGAGAAGTGTTTAATAGAATAATTTGTCAAGAGAAGAATAAACCAAGACCAAATGAAATAGAAGAAATAAAGTCAAAATTAAATAATAATTATAGTTTAGACAACATCTATAAGAATATTGATTATAATCAGAGAAAATATTTAATATATATTTATCATATTTTGAATGGTTTAGAGTTACCTATTGTTACAAGTACATTAATGAGTGACAAACAACATATATTATATTTGTTAAACAAGTTCTATAGCGAAATGATTAGTTGTAAGGCAATTAAATATAGACTAGTTATAGATGTAATATGTGAAAAATATAATTATAATGATATAAGAAAATTATTATATTTTAAAGATGATATTAATCATAGAGAGAAAGTTAGAGAAGTATTGAAGTTTGATTAAAATCTAAGCTATAATAATAATGTCGTCATCAATTATTAATTGCTATGATCAATTACCAAAGAGATATAAAACAAATAATTATTATAATCCAAATAAACTAATGCCTCAGCATCCATTTCGCCTGTGTATTGTTGGTGCTAGTAATACGGGAAAAACAAACACTTTGATGAATATAATTGAGCTATCTCGAAACCAGCATAAAATTTATCTATATGCGAAGAAGATTGATGAAAGTTTATATCAATACTTAATTGATTCTTGGGTGAAGAAAACTAAGAAAATAGGTGAAGAATTACTAGAATATTCAAATAACATTGATGATATGATTTCAGTTGATGATGTTGATGAAACTATACAAAATTTAATTATTATTAATGATTTTATATGTGACCGTAACTTAGATAAAGTAAGTGAATTATTCATTCGTGGAAGGAAAAGTAATTGTAGTATAGTATTCATAAACCAAAGTTATTTTAAGATCCCAACACAAATTAGAATCAATAGTGACTATTTTATATTTACAAGAAATTTAAAAGGTAATGAATTGATGAATGTTGCTAAAGACAATAGTGGAATTTTAACGATTGATGAGTTTAAAAGAATATATAGAAATCCTACTAGTGGAGGTTATAACTTTCTTTTAATAGATTTAAAAACAAAAGATGATGAATATAGATTTAGAAAGAATTTTGATTTTAGTCTTATTTCTAATAGTAAGTTAGGTTAATCTATATTGATTATAATATAAATGAATAACAAACAGAATTTAGCTTTTTTTAACTGGACAAGACTATTTAGTTCAAAATATCTTAGATAAGTCTAAACAAACAGGTGGAAAATTTGATTTTCATAAGTTAATTGGAAAATTACCAAAACCAAAGAAAGGTTTTGTGTTGCCAGGATATAAATATTCCGGCCCATATAATCCTTTAGATGAACAAGTTGATGAAGATGGAAATCCTTTAGAGGGTCACGAACCTAAAAATACTGTTGATGATATATGTAGAATTCATGATCATATGTATGAAAAAGCTGAAAACTTAGCTGATAAACATAAAGCTGATGATGTCATGTTGAAAAGTCTAAAGGATATGAAACCAAAAGGTTTTCGTGAAAAATTTGATAGGCGTTTAATTCAAGCGACTATTGGCCTAAAACGTAAATTAGGGTTTGGAATAACAAAAGAACAAGGTAAAATTATAAATAATCTATTTAAATAATATTAATGAGTGAATTAACAGATAAACAGCGTAAAATATTAGATAAGCTATATTATAATCCTCAAACAGGTTTTGTTGGAATTGATGCACTAAAACGTAAGTCAGAGTTACCTAGAAAGATAGTTAAGAACTATTTGTTAGAACAAGATACATACACTAAACACAAGCCAGCCAGCTATACAAAAATTTCAAACTAGAAGAGTAGTTGTACATTCACTTGATCATCAACATCAGGCTGATCTAGTTGATATGAGGTCACTTTCATCTTACAATGACAACTTTAACTATATAATGACAGTGATAGATGTACTATCGAAATATGCATGGGCAGTGCCAATTAAGCGTAAAACAGGTGATTACATAACTGAAGCTTTCAAAGCAATATATATAGATAGAAAACCAAAGTTGATTCAAACAGACCATGGTTCTGAGTTCATAAACAAGAAAACACAAGCATTATTTGAAGAGTATGATATCAAATGGTTTGAAACATTTAACGAAACTAAAGCTCAGATTGTAGAAAGATTCAATAGAACATTAAAAGATAGAATGTATAAGTATTTTACAGCTAATAATACAAAACGTTGGATTGATATTTTACCTGACTTAGTACATAATTATAACACTAGTTATGATAGTTCTATTACAATGACACCAACAGAAGCTGTAAACAATCCACAGAAAGCTTGGGATAATCTATACGATAAAGAAACTGTTAAAACTAAACCAAATATATCACCAGGAAACTTTTTTCGAATCAGTAAGCGTAGAGGTAAGTTCAAACGCGGGTTTACAGCAAATTATACAGATGAAGTTTTTGTAGTAACAGATGTATTAAAAACAACTCCAGTTACTTATGAAATAGCTGACATACGAAATGCTGATAAAATCATTGGAACATTCTATGAAGATGAATTATCACTCTTTAAACCAACAAAAGTTGAACAAATAATATTAAATAAATCTAAGTAATTATGAATAATGACATCAGGAAATAAAGTTTTTGTTAGTGAATTATGGGATGAAGAAAATGGCGTTTCAGGTATTTCGATTTCACAAGTATCAAATTTAATTAAAACTGAAACTGCAGGATTATTGAAATTAGATGAAACTGGGAAAATGACTGGATCATTGAATATCAATACAAATGATATAAATAATATTAAAAGTATCAATGCTCCTAGTGGGCAAAGTATAGAATTACATAGTAATTTAGATGCTAAAAATTATAATGTACAAAACATTCAAGGTCTTGGTGCAATTTCTGGTAATGAATTAGTGATAAGAAGTCCTTTGAAAATGTATGGTGATATTGATTTGAGAGATGAATATGAAATGATTAATCCAAAGGTGCCAGAAAGTGAAAATAGTTTAGCATCTATTACTTCTGTAAACAGAGTCTATTATAACTTAAAACCATTTTATAATAAAGAAACAACAGCTCTCTCAGGAGCAGGAAGTACTATTACAGCATCATCACATCATGCCTCGTGGGCATTACCACCTAATGCATTTGATAACAATCCAAATACACAATGGGTTGTGGCAAACACAGAGAAAAGTAGTTCTGCATGGATTAAAATCAACTTTCCTACAGCTAAAAGATTATATGCAATTAAATTATATCCAAGGTACGATGGTGCTAAAAGTTTTCAATATATTAAACGTTGGACTCTTGAAGGATCTAATGATGATAGTACTTATGATTATATTAGTTCTAAAATTGAAAATATAACGTCAGTGAAAATGACATCATTTAAACTCACACGACCATATAAGTACTTTTTAGTGCGAACTGAAGGGCAAGGGCAACATGGTGGATCTATAGATTTATATGAAGCAACACCTTATTCTAAAGATTACATAGACAATAGTGTCAGTAGCTTATTAGATCATGTTCCAACAGTTAATCAACCAGGTACTATTTCTTCAGGTGAAATACCTTATACTTTTAAAAACACTAAAAATCAACCAACAATGACTAGTACCAGTAATTTAAAATTAAATGCTCAAGGTCAATTATCAAGTAATTTAAATGTTGTTACAATAGCTAACAAACTAAACATGAAAAATAATGTTATAGAAAATGTAAGTACTCCTATACAAGTTAATGATGCTGCAAATAAAAATTATGTAGATAATCTAGTAAATACTACATTTGTAACTTTTGCTGCTACTAAAAGTAAATCTATTAGTGCTGGAGCAAAAATACAAATGAATTCACTATATGATTCTAACAATTGGAATAATGAAATATCATTAAATAGTAGTACTTTTGAGTTCACTATTAATGTACCTGGAACTTATAGAGTTTATTTTACTGTTTTAGCGTGGGAATTTGGTAATATTACACCACAAATTAGAATTGAGAGAGTTGGTACATTCAAACTCATTTTAGTTGATCGTATTTAAGTGCCAGTAACATCAGCTAGTATTACTCTTAAAAATATTGGTATTAGAACATTCAATACTATTGGAGAAAGATATAAAATTCATTGTAGTACAAGTTGTACTCATTGGACATATGATCAATGTAATATTACTTTTGAAAAGCTAAGTAATTAATCTAAGTTATAATAATAATGTTCTTATATTTTGATAGTAAGTCTGGTAAGTTAATTGGTTATGCAAAACAACACAACAACTATACTAATCTTCTTGAAGGTGTATTTTCAGAAGACAAAAATGAAATTATTTATTTTAAGCCAGATTGGAAACCTGAGTTGATTCAGTTAGAAGATGGAAGAACTTGGGTAGAAAACGAGGTAAAATATATTGTTGAAGAAAGTCCTGGTTGGATAGAATATGTATCCGAATCAGAGAAACAGAAAGAAAAGCCTAAGATAAAGAAAGATTTAATATTATTAGAAGCTAGTGAAATAATTAAAGCTACATATGCTAAAATTTTGAATAATACTGTTTTGGATATTATATAGAAATGAAACGCTTAGCTGGTAAAATGTTAAATGATAAAGCAAGTAACTTTGAATCAGACTTATTTAAAATATTAGCAGGTATTTTAGAATTTGATTTATCAATTCAAGAGAAGGCTAGTAATATGATAGATATTTATAAAGAGAAAATAGATAAATATAATTATGCTTTTGGTTATTATCAGAAATTGTTATTAGATATACACATGGCTGCTTCAGTTGAAAGTGTTGATAAACTATTTGATTCTTTTAAAGAAGCACTTAATAAAATCTAATCTAATGATATAAGACTATGGAACCAAAAATATATCCAGATATAACTACAATTCTGTTATGTTTATCTTTACCAAGCTTTAGTTTATCTTTCCAAGTATGTTTACTTTTACACTTAGAAGTTAGAAGATGGAAGAACTTGGGTAGAAAACGAAGTAAAATATATTGTTGAAGAAAGTCCTGGTTGGATAGAATATGTATCCGAATCAGAGAAACAGAAAGAAAAGCTTAAGATAAAGAAAGATTTAATATTATTAGAAGCTAGTGAAATAATTAAAGCTACATATGCTAAAATTTTGAATAATACTGATTTTGGATATTATATAGAAATGAAACGCTTAGCTGGTAAAATATTAAATGATAAAGCAAGTAACTTTGAATCAGACTTATTTAAAATATTAGCAGGTATTTTAGAATTTGATTTATCAATTCAAGAGAAGGCTAGTAATATGATAGATATTTATAAAGAGAAAATAGATAAATATAATTATGCTTTTGGTTATTATCAGAAATTGTTATTAGATATACACATGGCTGCTTCAGTTGAAAGTGTTGATAAACTATTTGATTCTTTTAAAGAAGCACTTAATAAAATCTAATCTAATGATATAAGACTATGGAACCAAAAATATATCCAGATATAACTAAAACATTTGATGATGTAGATCCAGAAAATCCATTTCATCCTGGTGAAAAGAAGGAAAATGAGAACGGAGGTAGTAAAATTAGAATGCGAGAAATAAATCGAATACGAGATAAATTAGAACGGGACATTAAGATACGTAACAAACTTTCTAAGCATTATAAGAAGTTTTATAATATTTTACATGGTACATCAATCTTTACAGGTAGTTTAGCTACTGTTTTATCAGGTGTTACTTTAGGTGTTATGAGTAATCCAGTTATAGTAATGCCTTTAGCCATAACGAATGTTTCTGTTGGTGCCTTTGGAACATTAACAACTGTTTGGTGTAAACTAGTTAGAAAACGTATCGATAAACATCAAAAGCTTTATTTATTAGCTAATAGCACTCTACAAGCAATTAATGGAATGCTTAGTGAGGATTGAAAAGATTCACATATTAATGATAGGGAATTTAAACATATACTTAATATTTATAATGAATACTTAATTGACTGTCGTAATTTTAGTGATATACATAATAAGAGAAACTTACTTGAGAAAGATCAAGTAATGAAGAAGCTAAATGAGGCTTTTAAGTAGATATACATGTATTACTTTTTGCTAAGTTTTCAGTTGCATACATATATATCATAATCAGATAAATATATAAAATTAGAACCAAAAAAATGGCTATCCTGAAGGATAGCCAAATATATACTAATTATATATATTTACCACCTTTCGAGGTGGTAATTTTTCTTTGATTTTATATTTACATATCTTTTAGATGTTCTAATTCTTCATCTGACATCCGATCATACTGTTGTTGAATATTTTGTTTATCTTCAGATTTAAGTAATTTGAAGGTTATTTGTGCTGCTAAGTTCTTAGCATCTTCGAAATTACCATGTTTTAATTCAAATGGGGTGAATTCTCGATAAAACCCTTCTTTGGTATAACAATAAATAAAATACTGTCGTAAAGTCATTCTTCTATTAACTTTTTCAGTATTATTATTTGGTTTAATAAGTTTATTATATATTTCAGTTATCATCGCATTAATATCTGCCATTGTTATTATATATTATATAGATTCTATTTCTCTAATGGAAATTATTCAACAAATATTGATGTAATAACATCGATTCCTCAAATTCGCAATCTGGTTGGTAAGTTATGTAGACATGAATAACTTGCTCTAAATAAAGTTGAACATCTAGAAATTTGATTCCTTATTCATTAACTAAATCATTAGCTAAATAATAATATTAATTCATCATTTCTTCAATCAAAATTGTGTCATCTTCATCATCTGTCATTGTAATATCAATTGATTCATTATCATCAATTTCAGTTTCTATGTCACTTACTTCAGTTTCAGTATCACTAATTTCTGTAATATTTGATTGAGAATCGCTAAATTCTGTAGTATCACTTGAATAACCATTATTATCTTCAATCATTTTTATTTATATTAATATATTAGATTATATCTTTAATTTGAAGTTCTTTTGAAAAGTTAACTAATATTCCATTGTTGATATTTAGAATTTTCATATATCTTTTGATTTGATTTTCTTCTTTGTCTGAAAGTTTTGTTAAAGTTGCTTTTAGTTCTATTATATATTTGTTATCTATAACTATATCTGCTCTTAGAACTGTAATTTCTATGGAATTGTAAATTATTGGTACTGATTTTTCGATTTCAACTCTATTAAAATATTTGTTTAGTTCTATTACTAGTGCTTTCTGATAAATACTTTCTAAAAGTCCATATCCTAAAGTTTTATAAACAGTTTCTATTGATTTGATAATTTTATCTTTATCATTCATTATTCTTTTATATATAATATAGATTTTATATTTCTAATTAAGCTAATTGGAAGTCAAAGTATTGATTTCCTGTTGTTTTTGATGTTTTTAAACCTAAGTTACGAAAAAACATATATGAGTTAGGTGATGAAAGTAGTTGTTCTCTAAGTGTATCAGGTGAAAATACTGTAAACTTTTCTTCATTTTTAGAAATTAATGTTAATATCTGACAATCTCTTTTATCTTTAGTTTTAATGTTTCTCTCTGAAATGATTCTATAATCATCAATAGGTAATTCTCTAAATGGAATTGTGTTAGTTTGATGATATTCTTCAAATTTAGAATCTAAATTATCAGGAAATAATATTGGTAATTGTTGAGTATTATCTTTTATTATATCTGTTAATTTAACTAATTGATTGTTATTAGGAACTATAGCGTGAACATATTGATTAGTTGGATTCATAATTATATACTTTATATATTTATTTCTCTAATTGGATTTTCTTGTCAAATAATGACCTATTGCTAAAGTATTTACTTGATTATCTAATATAATTCTTTTATCATCGTTAGCATCTAATGCTATTTTATCTCTTGTAACAGTATAAATATTATGTTCTCTATTTTCAAATGAAACTGTCTTAACTATCTTTTGATTTCTATTGAATACACAATCAACATAATCATAAAATGTAATAGTTTTTCTATATGCTGTTGCTATCCCTTTTAACACTTTCTTTGTTGTGTTAATATCATTATCAGTCATTATTGAATATGATTTTGCGCGATTACCAACAAAATGTGAAATGACTTTATTTCCTGTTTCATCCTTGAATTTCCCTGGATCTTTCTTGTTTATATTCAATGGAATATTACTAATTGGTTTTGTATATGACGATGTATTCAATACTTGTTGACAGTCTGATGATATTTCGTTATAGAAATCTTCTGTAAATATCTGATACATTATTGCATCAGTATCAGTCAGTAATGTTCTTTGATTTGGAAATTTTACCTTCATATAATCATAATGAAATTGATACATTAATGTTTTAGATATATCTAATATTTGAGCTCCAATATAAATTGGTTTGTTGTATAATATTTTGGTTTTAGGAAAGTTAAATATTTTGATATTTGAGTTATAAACTGTTTTGGGTTCTCTATAGCTTGGATTGTTAACATAACGCCTCAACGTTTCGAGTGTATAATCATAATTTGCTATGTTTGGATTATCATTTAAAATCTTATAATTGCAACGCTTTCTTATATTTTCCATAATTTTTCCGAAAACTGAGTTGTTCATCAATTTAAAGAAGTCTTTTTCGAACTCATTAGTTGCTTTCTTTCGTAGCTCAGTGTTCTTATTTATATAACTTTGTAACCAATTCGATTGATTAAATGAAACTGCTCGATGAATTCTGATTAGCTTCAATCCATGATAAATTGCTTGAACTAAATTTGCTTCATTTAAAATATAATATTTCTGATCATTTAAGTTGGGGATTAACTTTGGAATTTCATTTACNCATCAGTATCAGCCAGTAAAGTTCGTTGATTTGGAAATTTTACCTTCATATAATCATAATGAAATTGATACATTAATGTTTTAGATATATCTAATATTTGAGCTCCAATATAAAATTGGTTTGTTGTATAAAATTTTGGTTTTAGGAAAGTTAAATATTTTGATATTTGAGTTATAAACTGTTTTGGGTTCTCTATAGCTTGGATTGTTAACTTAACGCCTCAACGTTTCGAGTGTATAATCATAATTTGCTATGTTTGGATTATCATTTAAAATCTTATAATTGCAACGCTTTCTTATATTTTCCATAGTTTTTCCGAAAACTGAGTTGTTCATCAATTTAAAGAAGTCTTTTTCGAACTCATTAGTTGCTTTCTTTCGTAGCTCAGTGTTCTTATTTATATAACTTTGTAACGAATTCGATTGATTAAATGAAACTGCTCGATGAATTCTGATTAGCTTCAATCCATGATAAATTGCTTGAACTAAATTTGCTTCATTTAAAATATAATATTTCTGATCATTTAAGTTGGGGATTAACTTTGGAATTTCATTTACCTTTAATATTTCTGGTGAGAATGGATAATCATTATGATAATTATGAAGGTATTTTGGATACTCTATGTCAACTTCGTAGACAGTACCCCAATCAGAATTTAACTGATAATTTTGAGTATTTTGCGTCAACATATTGAACTTTTGCTGTATATCAGATTCTGTTAGCCATCTAAAGTTTCCAGTTGGAAGTTTTTGTGACATTGCCCATCCACAGAGATTATTAGCGTCTAAATCTATGATAAATGATTTTGGATGGTTTGGGTTATAATTTGATAAATATGGATGGTTTGCTTGTGCATAGCGATGAAATATTGTTGAAACACCACCTCTAACTTGTGATTCAAAAAATTCTAATATATCTTGCTCTGTAATTAAATCTAATTTTACTTTTGTTGAATAAAGCATAGCATCCCATGCTAAACCTGGAGATGTATAGAAATGACATGGATCTAAATTATAATTTTTAAGGCATGTATCTCTGAATGTTTCAAATATATCAGCTAAATGCATCACATCTGTGGCTAAATAAACTAATGTATATTCTAATAAGTTCTTAATATTAAAAGCTTTCCAGATATATTGTGCATGATTATAATCTTCTATTGAAACTGTTTCACCTCTCAATTTTGAATAGAATGCCTCAATTGATGGTAACTTAGTTTCAGAATATTTTGATAATGAATTCATATATTCATATGGATAAATACCTTTCTCTTTAAGTAGGGTTGTATCATACGGTAAAGTTTCTAGATACTTATGATTAGTTAGGTTTTTAGTAAGTTTTTCTATTGATGAATTCATAAACCTTTTCGAATCAATAAATCTCAATTCAACAGACTTTGTTCTAATTTCACTTGTTTTTTGATCAGTATATTGATACAACCAACATATGCTGAAAATGAAATCATTGTTTCTTCATTAGCTGGAATGAAATTTACTCTTACACCAGGATAGTTACAAAGCTCTTTGATGAAGAGGTGTGAATCATATCTTGATGAATTATGAGCTATGATGGATATGAAGTCTGGTGATTTAAAATTAACATTACAATCTCTGTGTGCATAACCACGAAAAATGCCAGTAAAATGACAATGGTCAATTACTTTGGTATCATTCTCTGTAAACGGATTTTCACATATTTGAAGGTTTTGTTCTGCTGATATGGGTGCTTTTGGAACTTTAAATCGGTAACTTGACCTATAATACTTCTTGTATATTGAATCTTCATTTGTAACTAATGTCTTAATTATGTTATCAACAAATAGATGGGGTGTGTTTTCACCATATATCACATTATAACTTGGTTTTACTTCTGGTAATCTTGAAACTATTGAATATCCAGCTGCTATAGGTGTATGTTTTGTAGCATCAGAATGATTATTTAAAATTTGATTATCTATTTTGTTTAAAGGATTGAACATACATTCAAAGTCATAATAAACAGCAAATGGTACTTCTATCTTGTTTTTATAGTTCTTGAATTTTAATATTGAATCTTTTGTTCCTGGTGATGGTAAGACAATAGATGCTTGTGATGCTTTATTACCAATACAAAACCTAAGATGATGAAAGAATTTTGTTGGTGAATAGCAATGATTGAGACAGCGATTACAAATGTAGTGATGGTTATGTGATTTGTTATTATTTTTTAATTGGTTATATAATAAAGCAGACATTGATTTGACTAATGTATAATGTCCTTGATATAATAATAAGTTTATAAATGTTATATGTTTACTTATTAATGCTTCTAATTCTTTAATCTTCTTTCTGATTTCATTATTATTATTGATATCATAGTTTTGCATTTCATGATATAATCGCTCATATTGTTTATCTACATTTGATGAGATTTTAACTGGTACTATTTTATCATGTTCTAAAGTGTATATGTTAATATGTAAGTTGTTGACTTCTTCAAATTTATCAATGGATGAATCAATTTTCACTGGGAAATTTAACATTGATGAATCAACTTCACCTAAATATTTATTATAAGTGTAAGGTGAACATACATTTGATTTTGTTAGGTATAAATGTGCTATAACGAAATATAAGAAGCACCTATCATCTTTATTTTGTATGTTTATAACTGCTTTCTTATTTTGTATAAATTTTGGTAATTCAACATAGCTAGAACCCCTAAGTCGAGTAATACTAGTTACATTTAAAAATACTTGGTTAATAGCTGCGACTTTCCAACCAGAACCTTCGGTATCTTTTGATTCTATAGCGTCTATGAGATCATTAGTTATTCTTATTTCTTTATTGCTTTCATATTTACTATATCTACGTGAGAATAATGTAAATTCACAATCTTCAGTTTCCATTTTAGTTGATGTGAATAAAGCTTTAATATCCATAGAAATTTTATAATCTTTGTGTTGAGATGCAATATAAAGTAGTTTTGGATATAGATAACTTATAATATCATTAATTTCTGATAATTCTGTTGGTATATATGAATAACGTAGAATAAAGTTGGAAAATGAACTATCTTCTAAAGTTAAATCTGATAAATCAGAGTTTAAGTTACTTGGTTCATTCAATTCTGTAAGTGCACTTGTACCCTCAGTTTGCTTACCTAAAATTGCTATTATGAGATCAGCTTTGCGGAGATTTTGGTATTTCTTTAAATTCAATCTTGCGGCAAGTTTGCGCAAATTTTTAACAGTCATGATGTTAAGATCGCTTTGTGCATAATTTTTATTCTCCATTGTATATAATAATAGTTAGATTTGTCTCTAAAAGAAAAATTCTATTAATTTTTATGATATTTGGAGTTCTCCGGAGTCTTTTTCCATTGATCTTAAACGGTCGTGGTCTAGTGGTTAGTGCGTGATGGTTGATGGAAAACGACAAGCTTGGGCAGATTTTTTCTTATGGTATTTTTTAACAAGCTTTCGGGCGCGTCATAATGTGCTTTTCTAAAGCTTTCTTCCTTTGACTAGGCAAAAGCTTTTGACAAATTTTATGACAAGCTCCGACGTGCCCCTATGCAATGGTTTTTGTCTTCACTGCGCAGTTCAACATTGCCCTGAAAGCATTTGAGTTTTTAATGACACATGCCTTGGCAATTTTCAATGCGTTCTTGTTAAGCTTTATTCTTTTGACTAAACAAAAGCTATTGTAAAATTTTATAACGGGCACCAACGTGCCTCGTGCTTTTGTCTTCACTGTCCAGTTCAACATTGCTTTGAAAGCATGGCTTTCATGACAAATGGATCTTGTCTGTTAGCTCGCTGCGTGAATGGAGCAAAACAAAAAATAATTATGGTACATGCCTTTAGGCGGGTTCTCATGAAATGTATAGGAAAGCCATTGAAAATGCAATTGACTGCGTGAATGGAGCAGAAATAATTATACACCTTTAGACATTGAGTGGTTGAAATGTGTTTGTGGCTTTACCCAAAATGTCGGGTTAACAGGCGTATGAGGCAGTACGGTCGATGGTGATATTTACAAAGGAGAATATTCTACCGAATATGTACCATCACAACTAAAAAGCACCAACACATCAGTGTAAGCAGGGACGTCATGACAAGTTGCGTTCATGTCCCATAGACTATACATAGTATCCAGTTAAATAAATAAGTTCAGCTTGTTTGAACTATATTTTACAATTGTAGTTCAAAATGCCTGGATTTGTTTATATAACTGGTCACTGGTGGAGTTTTTCTAGAAACTGAAAACTATGTATTGGCGGATATGTAATTTTAATCAATTGACTGGTTTGTTTACAAATTGGCGGTATGAGCTATGGTTAGACAGACAAGAGTTGTCAGGAAGAGATTCTGAGATATTGCCAGACAGATAAGAGTTGGCTGAGAGAAATTCTGAGATTGCCAGACAATCTTATTTGTTTAAGACATACCACTAAAATATATTCATATACAATTCTGAGAAGTTGTGCACAGTCAAAATGTACATACGTAAGGCAGAGATGCTCAACTTTGTGGTGTATGTTAGTTTGTATGAGATGTAAAAACAATTTCTGTTATATGGTCATCAATTTGTAGTTATAATTTCTTAAGTTTTGAAAGTTAGGACATGGAATTATAGGTGTAAGTAAAAGCTCGCGCACCCAAGTGCACGACAAAGGAACTTACACCTATAAGTTCATGTTTTGACCTTCAAAAGCTAAGAAACTATAACTACAAATTGATATTTATATTCTAGATCGCTTTGTTTTCTACTACTCCTCCTTCACCTTGAAAATGGCATTAGGCAGCCCCTAACGCCCCAGAATATGACCTCCGAGGTTAGTCTATTACATGTCAGATCCTCCCCTGGATAAAGATGGACTAGCACTCTAAATTTGAGCGTCCTGGGCTCAGTAGTTTTCTCAAAAATTTACTTCAAACAGACATACTTACTTTTATATATAGAGAGATTGTACAAATTTTTAAAAATGTTGTCTATAACAACAACAACAACAACAATAATAATAATAATAATAATAATAATAATAATAATAATAATAATAATAATAAGGAAAGTACTGGACACCTGAAGTGACTAGGAGTTACTTGATGTCTAGACTTTGGTATCAACATCCAGCTAAAAGCTGTGTTTAGATAAAGGAAAATATAATATTAATGGGCTAGATCAAAGATTCCCGCTCAAACCGCAGACTTGCCAGTCAGTTGCCTGACCTTAACCAGTTGTGCATGTCCCGCAAGGGCTGACACATCACGCATTTCTGTTTAAGAGGTGGGAATAGTGGGGGAGTATCATGTCTAGGTGTCGTGAGAGTGGATCTCAGGTTCTGAAGAGCTGAGTACCGAGTTCGAACTTGTTACTTGGTCCTGAAGTCTTGGGTGAAGCCTCTTTACGGAGGCCGCTTTAAGAGAAATGGGTCACCTAAACTGGGAAACCTAAACAGCCTCCACCTGCAAGGTCATGTGTTGTATTTTTATTACCATCAATTTATCACACATACCTAGGCGTGATGCATACACCCAGCTTACCCTCATCGGGCTGGGAGTCGAATGAGTTTCTATACCTGAGTCCCCTGTGGACTCGTATTGCTCCACCACTCAATAGTAATAATCTTTTCTTCGTTTGAAAACGACTCCTGGAAAGAGCTGAAATTCATTTCCAGGGGGTTCTCCCTCAATTCCTGCTCCAAACCAGGAGGTTTAAACATTGAGGATTTTCCTGAGGATACTGGTGGTGCCAACAATAGCAGAGGTTTAACACATCTGGGATCTCTGGCTGTTTTAAGTATCTTTCCAACCATCTTGATACCACTCCCACCGTACCTATTACAACTGGGACAACTTTGGTTCTCACACCATACATTCGTCTTACTTTCAAGGCCAGTGGGGCGTAATTAGTACACTTGTCATTCTCCTTGTCAACCACATTCGTATTCCAGGGCACTGGAAAATCTATTATGGTCCACATCTTTACTACTTTGTCAATAACTACAGTGTCCGGACGATTATAATCAAATTGTTTGGTAGTCATAACCCTTTTGTCCTACCATATCTCAACAGACCCATCTTCCCTAGTTCTTACATCATCAGGTACCTCTTCAAACCACTTTCTAGCACACTTCATCCCAACCTTCCCAAGCTTCCAACTCCCAATAAAGTCGTAATTCTATGCGGTCGTGCCTTCTATGGTACTCCATGTGAGCCAATCCACAACACCCTGCAACAAGGTGTGCAACTGACTGAGAGAGATGACCACAAATCCGACATTCTTCGTTCGTGGGGATTGCTCCTGCACAGCACATACAAAGGCTTCAGTACTCTTTGCCAGATATCCAGCTCTAAGCCATTGTCATGATCTCGCATCCGCTACGTCACCAGCTTCCCTGAAGAACTTTCCGTGCACTTTCTTCCCAATCAATTCTTCTACCCTCTCACTGTCCACACGCATCACAAAGTCTGACTTGGTCTCATCTATGTCAACTCCGCTAACTACACCAGGCTGTTAACAAAAGAGGCAGACAAACCACCAAACTGGAAAGCCCTCGGACCAAGATGGGCTGCATGGATTCTGGTTGAAAAGCATCAAATCCATCAGACCAAATCTTGCTGCAATGCTAAACGAGTAGTGCTTTAACGAAAATCAGATATAAGATTGCCTTACAAAAAAACTGACAACATTAATTGTGAAGGATAAGGTCAAGGAAAATGTTATCACGAACTTTCTCCCCATTACATGCTTGCCACTAATGTGGGAAGTTCTGACAGAGTCGATAGCCACAGATGACGTTAGAGACAAAAAATCTACATCTCCAGTTGAACAAGCAATATGCGGAGCAAATAATAGACTTGGTAAATATGGTATGTTCTGCGTACTGACAAAACTGAATCCAGTTTCGGAGTTTTCATGTGGGCGAATGAGGCCATCTTTTTCCACCACTACCACGAATTCACGCTTGGGCAAGATTTAGTACTTGATAGCCTTGGGTAGATGGAGCTCGTTAATCTCAATTGGCAATCCAGCTATAAGAAGGTTAGCTTTGCTTAAAGACCAGGGGAGATGGAACAGAGCAGCATAATTACTATTTGGGAGTAATGATAAAATGCTGTTGACATGTTTGAGGATAAAAAACCCCTTTCCTTGCTGTGCTAGCTGGAAATAGATCAACTCTAGGAGCTGGTTAATAACCTTCAAACTTGAGAGTCGATAGAACACTTGAGTTTCTTTAACTAATTCTATCTAGCGTTGCCTCACGAATAAATCCGAAAGACCGGATGGGCTCTTTAGTCTTGGTCGAGTGTCATACCAGAAGTACAATAAATATTAGTACTCCTTGGAGGAAAGGATAAAATCTCCTTACAGAAAAAAGTCTTTTTTTTTACAAAATACATACCGCATCGTGCGTCGTATGGTTTACTAAGGAAGGCCTTCTTAAGGGAGGAGCCAGCCTGTGTGTCCGACAAGTGATGCTTGCTACAGAGGAACCCCATTATTCTTCTTTTTTCTCTTTTTCATCTTCTTCTTCTTCTTCTTCGTATTATTATTATTATTATTATTATTATTATTATTATTATTATTATTATAATATAATTGTTATAATTGGAGGCATGACTCGGTTTTAAAAAATATTGCAAACTTCATATCTTCGAATAAGAAAAATGCAAAAGTTTACTGTGATATTGATTATTACAATTCTCCATCGATTATTACCGGAGATACATATCGCCCTGATCTGTTAGTAATTGATAAAGGAAAGATTTATATTCTAGAACTTACAATCGGCTTTGAAACAAATATTGAAGTGAATTCGAAACGTAAATCAGAAAAATATGAATTTCTGCTAAGATTTCTAGGCAAAAATTATCAAAAAGTTATATTTGTCAATTTAAGCATTGGCGCGATAGGAGCAATCGGAAAGAGTACACATTCGGTAGCGAAGATGTTAGCGGAAATAAGTTACGATAAAAGCGAAATCTCATATATCATAAAGAAGATCATATGTGTGGTAATTCGAACCACATATTACATATTCTGTCAACGTAGTAAGACGTGGGATCAGCCTCCCCTCCTTTATTGGTGACTACGTTACTCTGTGCGTCCCTGATACCATGCCTTGATAGTGAGTGGTATTTCTTAGGGTAATGATGTAATGTATACACGGCATACAATTGTATTAAGTGATAACATGGAAAAATATATGCTTGAAGTTTAAAAAACTGTTGTTGCTTTTATTTTTTAACATTTTCGATTGAAAATATTCGGTAGTCATTGCCTGAATAAGGTGATGTTTGTTGTGCCTTTTCTAAGATGGACTGTATTCTTTTTCCACATTTTACGTTCTCGGATGCTGAAAAGTTAGTTTATATATTATTTCACTGTTAGGGCGTCTGATAGTATGTGCCATCTATTTATGTTAATGGCCTGTATAGAATGGTTCAGTGGAGTCAGATTTAGTAGTAGAAACATATCTTTGTCTCTCGTGACGGTCTCAGATATTTTTTGTGATGAATTAATTGACAGTAAAGCAGAAAATTTTTTTTAAAGTCTGCAAAATTTGACTGTTGGAAAGTATATCACAATTTTAATGTCAAAGCAAGACTTAGGTAGTTTGGACATGTTAAGAGCATGAACAGTATGTGGGCAGGCAGGTGATGAACATGGCTCCACCTGGAAAGAGGAGACGAGGGAGACCAAAAAGGAGGTTCTCGGACTCGGTAAATGGGGACATGAAGGAGAAGGGACTGTCTGTGAGCGACATCCAGGACAGGCAGAGATGGAGAAGACTGGTCCGCTGTGGCGACCCCTAATGGGAGAAGCCGAAAGAAGAAGAAGAAGAAAAAGCAATTCTTTCAGAACAGATGCTAAAATGTTTTTCAGAGGATAGAGAAAGAAACAATTGAAGAAGTAGAAGTTTTCTTTGGAGAGGTTTCATGGATTAAAAGTATTGAACAGTGAAGCAGTGAGGTGGAGGAATAAGATTAGAAAACATAGTACAGGCGAATTGACAGTTGTCACCTGAAAATATAAAACTCAATAATATTGGGGGAAATGTTTTTCACAGTTCACAGAAACTGTAAGCAACATTGCTGTCAGATTTAATTCAAAGTGCAGAAAAGCTATTTCGTGCCAAAAGCCTATGAAACCTCCAATCCAATAAATGTTGCCCTGAAGCGCGTTTGAATAAGGTACAAAAATGCTAACCTCCACACTGACAGAAAAATGTATTCATTTCATGACTAAATTTTTAAATTTCCAATGTAATAAAAAGGATATAAAACAGATTATCGTGGCTGGAAATGTCTATTATTTGTCAACAAACTAACCCTGGAAACTTGCAGAAGATTCAACGTATGACCTGGATCGACTTGTGGGAGCTGTTTGATGGTAGCCCCACAGCTGGATCATAAAATGTCTTAAATTTCCCAAGTGATCATAAATTTTGGTTAAATTAACATGAATCTTCGAAATGGTTGTCTTTTGCTGTCTCACAAAAACAACGTTTTAGAATCAAACCTTGCAAATACAAATTGTGGTATCTTTGAAGTGAACTCTTCTCTATTCCTTTTCTGCCTTGCTCTCGTTCCACTCTCTGCTAAGCATAACCAAACTGCTTATGCCTTTAAGACTGAGGCGAATCAACTGTACAGCTCTTTTAGATGACCTGAAACGTTTTGCCAGGGATAATTTTGACCCTTTGAGGACTACTTTTGCATTTCAAAGTCTCTTAGCGACGATATCGGAATATCTTTTGGGCTAGAAAAGTATACTAAAGCAATTCTTAAATCAGAGGGGTTAGCAAACACAGAAAATTTTGATTTATGCGACCGAATCGGACAATAAAAACACTGGGAATTGAGTCAGTTAAAATAATGGTATGAACCTAAGATTGTATCAGTCATTGAAAACAACAGTATGACTATTCTTTGGGTTATCGTTTTACCACAGATCGTACAAGCCAGGGCTACCGATTTGAAATTGTTTAAAGGATTAAACAAATTAAACCTGCTTAATGATAGATTTAACAGCACTTAGAGGTCAAAATGTCATTGCGAAGAAATTTACAAATACCTTATAAGTACAAAGACTATCAAACCGAGATTTAAAGCAAGTGGAACCTCAAAAGAAGAGTAACAGCTGTCAACAAATATCCAACTAATTTCGTAGCAAAAGATCCCAGATACATTGAAATTGATGAAATTTAAAAGATAGTTCTGAAGAGAGCTGTCTGTCTTCGTAGAAAGAGACTTTCGATTTAAGCAGAGCATATGAGCAGATGGTACCTGGTACCAAGCCTTCCTTTGGCTTCAGGACTCTGGAGGAAGCCTGGTAACTGAATTGTAATCTATGGTTATTCAGAAAACAAAAACCATCCATAATAATATCGAGAATCTTACGAAATGTGTTAGAGACTTGAGAACAGAATTATACAAAAGACCTTTGGCCATAGGCGATGGCCCGTTCTTTTGACTAAATTCGGTATGAGATCTGCCTGAGCTAGAAGGCTTATACGATAATAATAATAATAATAATAATAATAATAATAATAATAATAATAATAATGCGAAAAGTAACTGGAGTGGCAGCGTACGTAATGAGTGTGTGCAAGTTCACAAGAGAATTCAAAGAGCTGGATCAAATAATAAAGAGAAAAATGATAGCAAATCATTTACTGGGCAAGCACGTAAGTGACGATAGGTTGTGTGTGAAGAGAGAAGACAATGGACGTGGGATAAAGTCCACGAGGAATGTTTACCAAGTAACGAGACTCAAGGGTTGTTTTTTATATGGCTTGCTCGGCAAATAACTGGATTAAAGCTGGATGGAGGAGCGAAATAGTAAAGGAGGAGAATGCAATTGTGACCGAAGCAATATAGTCAGTGGAGTAAGAATCCCTTTTTAGGAAGGCATAATATCGATTGAAGGAGAAATAATTCAAGGAGGTTGTAAGCAAGCCTGGAAGAAGTTGAAAAACAAGTTTAAGAAGGGTGTTAAAGCTAAAAGTATCGAGAGTTATGAAGGAAAAGAACAGTTAAGAAGACTCTATGAAGATAAAAAACAGGAATGTCATTTGTGGTTATCCCAGAACCTCAATCCGAGAAAGCAATACATGGCTTTCCAGCAGGTCACTTTATGATTATAATAAACTCCCTAGTGAAAGCCGTAAAATTTTGAAAAATTTTACTAGTTAATGAGAAAATGTGAACTAAATTTTTTAACTTTGGCTTAACATAAAGTTTTTTTACAAACCTAAGAAAATGTCAAATGGTATTCCACAGCAAAATAACTAGACAAAATAACTTTTTCACTTATAAAGTTTTTTGTTAATTCTTTTTCCAGCAAAGAAAAGAATTCATTGTGAACAATGAAAATTTTGCATCTTAAAAATATTCCTAAAGGAAAAAGGAAATAAAGTGCCAATGAGTTGACAGAAGTTTCTTTACGGCTTTGTCGACATATCCGCGCACACATTGGATATTTTTATACAAGGACCTGAAACTGGGCTTGTTTTAGGCTCGGATATTCGGCGGTGAAAGGGCGAAGAATCGGAGAAAAAAAAAGTTGTGATCAACGCAATCCAATTATTGTTGAATACACGCAAGTTTGAAACGCGGAAAAGTATATATTTTGTTTACAACATACACCTTTTAAAGTAATTTTTACCTGCTGCTACCGCAGGTACTGCACGTCTTAGAATTGAAACGGTTGTCATGGAAAAATTAGTGAAGACAAAGATAGAATTTTAGACAAACTGAGGCGTCCTAGCAATAAAATATATAAAAGCAAAGCTTTAGTACTCGCTAGGAGTTACAAGTTTTCCTTTATAATTTTAGTTCATTTGTTAACCGCCCGGCGGCATTATATCACTATAAACAATAAATTCTCCCTTTTAAATTTATTAGTGGTCGCAGGTACAAAGGTAGTTGTATCTTGTTATAATAGTTTTTCTAGCCAAGGTGGTCGAGTAATTGGCTATCAGCGTGCTATTTAAATGTTTCTTGGTGCGATTCAGCCATGACCCTAAAGTAGCGTCACCTGTTTGTTTGTAATTTATAAGTGACAGACTGCTGAGTTTGAAAATGCTTTTGAAGAGAGAATTACGAGAGGTATAACAACAGTAAAGAAAAATAAATTTAAGAACTGGAAGAGATAATTTTATCCGCTACATTACAGCAGTACTCTTCTTGAAAATTCTGAACTTTATGGTCTCAGAGGAAGGCATAGATGTAAGAGCTTTATCTTGTTTTGAGTCGTAAACTATTTCTGAGCTACGTTTCGAGAGATACTTCTCCCATAGTCAAACTGACGATGGGAGAAGTATCTTTCGAAACTTAGCTCAGAAAAAGCTCAAGAAATGATAAAGCTCGCACATCTACAGAAGTACCCTTGTTAATAATAAACCTTGTAACAATAAAGACAACGGAAGAACAGTTTGACCAGGAAAAGAAATGGGGAAAATGAAAGAAAAAACAAAGAAACAAAGTGTCTGTTCTGATAAGCTTTCTTTGCTGGTACCAGTTTAGTTTGATGCATCTTGTTCAATTCGTATCTTTCAAACGTTTTTATACTCAGATGTTTACCCTTGTTTGTACTAAATCTTTTATACTCAGATGTTTACCCTTGTTTGTACTAAATCTTTTATACTCAGATGTTTACCCTTGTTTGTACTAAATCTTTTATACTCAGATGTTTACCCTTGTTTGTATTAAATCTTTTATACTCAGATGTTTACCCTTGTTTGTACTAAATCTTTTATACTCAGATGTTTACCCTTGTTTGTACTAAATCTTTTATACTCAGATGTTTACCCTTGTTTGTACTAAATCTTTTATACTCAGATGTTTACCCTTGTTTGTACTAAATCTTTTATACTCAGATGTTTACCCTTGTTTGTACTAAGTCTTTTATACTCAGATGTTTACCCTTGTTTGTACTAAATCTTTTATACTCAGATGTTTACCCTTGTTTGTACTAAATCTTTTATACTCAGATGTTTACCCTTGTTTGTATTAAATCTTTTAGTGGAGGTAGTTTTTTCTCTCGGATGGTTATATTATGGAACTCTGGCTTCTGAGTGGTTCTCGCCATGAAATAACTTGTATGTCTTTAAGTCTACTGATATTTTTGTTCTTCTTTACTTCACAGCTCCATACACTTTCTGGCCAACAAAAATAACTGTGTTACAGGCAGAATATTAGAACACGGTAAAAGCAAATTAAGGTTGGCCTTTTTTGCAACCCGTTAAACAAGTTAAGTTAAAATCTAGTAACCATGCTACCAGCAGATGTAACCAGCTATGTAAATATTGACTGATTTATGTTGAGTAACAAGGTTAGCTCGTCACTCACCTTTTTTTCACAGACTTCTTAATTACTTTTAAATTTCATGTTCAGCCAACCGGCGTTGGATTGGATTTCTACAATAATACTCTAAAAATCTAGTTGCAGTACTGTGACTTGAGTAATTTGTAAGTAACTGCTAACGGGGTTTTTTTTCAACTCCTATCGCACAATGTCAGTAGCAAGCCAGGAAACATTAGTTTTATGTCGGAAACAATTGTACTAAGGCTTTAGCGCAGTCTCTGGCAATACGGGTCGGAATATATTATCAAATTGATATGATAAATAATATTGTGATACTGTAATGGCCCCTAAGGCGGAGGCTAGACGTCTATTACACCACAAGATTGAGAAATTCCCACAAGTTGGAATCCATAATTCTGGGAGAGGTATGGTGATTTCAGACGCGTCGATGCCCTAGGACTTGTGGTGCACGACGTGTACAGACGGTCAGCATCGCAGTTGATTAGCAACGGTCTGGATATCTACAACAAATGAGTTTCTTTTCACATATTTCTGTTTCTTAGTAACTAATCTAATGCCAGTTCTATTAGGCTGATAAATATCAATAATATCACTCGTAGTTCCCTTACATCTTTCTTTAACCATACGCAAGCGCAGGTCCAGACTGATGGAATGGAGCTGACCTTCAGTCCAATCTTGTGAAAAAAAAGTGCTTATGTTTTCAGGAAGCTGGAGGTGTGCTGCTAGACATTTTTACCCCAATACCTCATGATGGTTCCAATGAGATTCCTTCCTGGATTCCCTCCAGGTAGACTACTAATACCTCTACAGCAGATGTTGCACTTAATAGTATTACTGGATGGTAATTACATAACTTTGAAAACTTAAACCGCCACTCTTGTTTCAGAACTTTTCCCTAATGGGACTAAATGTAGCCGAGGCAGTGATAGTACTTGTCTTAATAGAAAAGAAGACTGGTATTAATGAAAGTTCATTTTAAAGATAAATTTTTAAGTAGCGTTGCCCCAGTGATATTAGAAGTTTAACAAGGCTACATTTTTGTTTCTCCTAACAGCCAGGAAGAGTTGCTACTTTGGTTGAAGACCCAACGGTAAGAATTTGATTTTGTAATGTGTTCTGGGGTCCATGTCTTCTGAACTACACCTTTTTACACCATTCCCAGTTGTCACTTTACACAAATTTAAGGGTTTTGGCCGAGTTGAGTATCTCCTTGTCCAGTTCAATTAAGTGCAAAAGGGCTGGGTTATAACTTTGGTTGAGAATAAGATAAACCTCAGGTGGAGTGTTATCAGCTTTCACAGATAACACTGTAGCGAGTATTTGAGAACAAAAGCTGAAAAGACAGCTGCTTTCTCAGCAGTTTGTTTTGTAGATTTTCCCCGCCGTATGAATTTCTATTGATACAAGGAACATGGGCTACAAAAAAACTCCATGACGATGCTCACGAGTGTTTTGGAAAAAGAAAGCTTGCTTGTTTCCTATCGCAGGCATGACGTCTTAACATGTGTTTGAAACAATTGCAGAGCCAGTGAAAACAACATTAACTCAGTTGTGAATATTTAATTGGCGCTACTATTCCGCATTTTAAATCCCATAGTTTAAAATGAGTCACACCCTAAATTTGGTCCAGAACTCACTCTCTTCAACACACTAGTCAATGTATTGAAATGCTTCTATTTAAAAGAGGAGGGGTTCAAGTTTAACCTTGATTAATAATTATATGTCAAAGAAAACCCTACTAATGATGTTAGTCTGTTATATACCGTAGTTTTGGGGTTTTTTTTGAGTTGTCACGCTCACCATACAGGCTGCCGTCCCAAACTATCACGGTATCAGTGCACTATGAAAATTCGTATCGTTCTGCTTCAAACCATCGTGTCATATAAGTGAAACCACGGCGCCCTTCGGGTCAAAGCAAGAACCGCACAGAAAACAAAACCGAAGATGAAATTTTATGGAAGCGAATTTTAACCAGGAAATAGACATCGAAGCTAAGGTGTAGAACCTGTTGCCTTAATATAAAATGAGCTTTAAAAAATAAGAAGTTCACCATCCCACTTTCCCTAATGTTAATGCACATAAAATGGAAATTTTATGTTATGAAAGGTGCATTAATATTAGGGTGGGCTTTGGACCATCATGCTGGCAAATAAAACAAAACAACATTGCAATCTGTAAATCACAACAGTATAGTGGGTTATATACTCTTTAGTTTTCTATGTTTTTACAGAAAGTCGATTGGCTTGTTTAGAACAGTAATTTGATGTCAGGTACCAAAGAAAGCAAGTCTAAAGCGGGGGAAGTTAAATAACTCAGAAAATGAATAGATTTGGTTTTGAAGTTAGCTTAAATCGATTCTCATACGTGGCACAATAGACATATGATGCTGATGAAGGTCATGGCATGAAATAACCAGTGGTGATCATTCATATGCGTTTCCACCTCTTTAAAAAAAGCAGTTGGATGTCATGGCATGAAATAACCAGTGGTGATCATTCATGTGCGTTTCCACCCCTTTAAAAAGTCAGTTTGATGTCTGCTACTACTACTATTATTATTACTACTACTACTACTGTTATTATTACTACTACTACTATTATTATTATCATTACTACTACTACAACTACTACTACTACTATTATTATTATTATTACTACTATTACCACCACCACTACTACTACTACTACTACTACCACTACTATTATTATTACTACAACTACTACCACGCTTATACCCGAAACGGGTAAACATGTTTATGAAATAAGTTAACTAAAAAAAACTAAAAAAAACTAGATGATATAAATTGTTATGCAGCAACAATTTTCCTTCTTCTCTGACCTCTTCGTTTCTCGTATCGTTTGACTCTTATATCGTTAATCTTTCCACAGACAAATTTCACCGACATTTTCCATTCTAATCTATTGGTCACCACATTTTGCCAGACAACACGTAATCCACCAC
>RDPX01000323.1:934646-949026 GCA_003991215.1 Morbakka virulenta
TATTCGCCACTAACAAAAAAATACAAATGTTCAAAGGTAAATGTTAAAAACCTAATACATGATGTTTTCCGAAATAGTTAAAAAATAAGACTAAACAGAAACAAAAAAGAACGAAACAAACAGGCGGGACGGTAATCTAGAGAAACGGTGGCAGGGGTAGCATAATACAGATCATAAAGACCTTATTTTCATTATGGCCCCTTGTAACGTAAATGGACATGTAACATGTAACAGGAGACAGACACTGAGTAGCCCTATATCTATAACAATCTACGATTACCCAATGGAAACAATATCAATAACCGTGCTGTAAAGAAAATAGAATATTTAGTAATACACGTAGATATCGCTCTCTTTCTTCTGGAGCTTTTCAAAGAAAATTTTTTTGATGTTGTGCTTAAAAGAGTTAGTATTTGAACTTAATTTAATGTGCGACGGTAACCTATTCCATAATTTGGGACCCAGATATGATAGAGCTTTTTGGTCATTGTTACTTCGTTACAAAATACAGGTGTTTTTTTTTCAAATAATATTCACGTGGCTTTCATGTTTCATTCGTTTGGTATCAATAATATTAAAACCGCTCAACTGTTGCATCATAAAAAGCCTTTTGTGTCCTTAGTCATAAACGAGTGGTTATATTATGTTTCATGACTAAACAAAAATTCCATCCTATTTAAAGAGACTCCATGTTTTATGTATACACGAGCTTTGAAGTTATTTTTAGCTTGGTAACTGTTGCGGAACAATTAGTCGCGAAATTCAGTTGCATTTTCTGTATTCACCTTTTGTGTAATGAAGTTTATCTACAGATATCACAATCCTCGAAATAATACTCAGACGACAACTTCTCTGTCTCTATCCCTGCATGTCTGTCTTTCGTTAGATACATATTTGAACAATATTTATGTATTGTCTGTTTAATATTACACAGATATCTGACGCATAAAAACAATTTAACTAGGGAAGTGACGTCCATACGCAAGTGTGGAAAGTGTTTGAGTGAGAGAGAGAGCTTGCATGTTAACTCATTTCTAAAAATTAAATGTACCATCCTGTTTTTCCCTAATGTTAATGCAGAAAAACTCCTAAATTATTCTCCAATTAAAATGTACATTGATATTTGAATGAAGGTGGTGGATTTAGGCCATCGTACTGGTAATTAGAACAAGAGACCATTGCATTCTTTAAATTAGAACAGCATGGGAATTACCAACAATATCTTTTACTTTGGATGATATGTGAAATTCATTTTTTTGTTGCAGTAGGACGCCGACATTTAGCAGCTCATTATCATCATCATCATCGGTTACGGGAAGTTCATGAATGAACTGCCATGGCTTCTCTCGTCATGGCTTTGCAATTGACTCGATTCTGTGCTGCTCCAAATGCTTCGACCAGGGTGAGTCCGGATTCCTCTTTCACATTGTCCATAAATCTGGTCCTTGGCCTACCTCTTCTCCTTGTACCGAAAACTACCCCCATTGGTAGCTCTCTTCCCAAGGTTTCGCTCCTAAGGACGTGTCCAAGATACGAGACTCTTTGTCCCACTGAAGTTGGTAGTAGTCTCTTGTGACATGTAGTTCCTCGCACAACCTCCTCATTTCTTATCCTCTCTACCCAACTGATCCTCAGGGCTCTTCTATAGCACCAGATTTCAAAGCTTTCTATTCGTCTCCTTTCACTTTTCTTCAAGAGCCAGGTCTCGCTGCCATATGTCGCAAATGGAAAGATTAATGCAGTGAGTAGTCTCATTTTTGTCTCGGTAGATATCGATTTATCTTTCCAAACTTTTGTAAGAGCTGAAATTGCGTTTTTGCGATAGCAATGCTCATCATTATTACCAAAATGATCATCAAGCAAACTGTTCTTTACTTTAGCCAGTGAGAAGTGCATTGACTGTGGCATTAACGTAGCACAAGTTGTGGCCATTGTTGCTTATTAATGTCTTTGCAAATTAGAATTACCCAAGAATGAAATCAAAAGAGCGAGAGCCTGACTTAGTTGGTACTGAAAAAAGGGCTTTGGCACAATTTTCATGTTTACTGCAAAATAAGTGCTCACTTTTTAAGTACATTTTTTAGAAAAAACTTTAGCTGGTGCTATAATTGGGGTGTTTCTTTTACTAATTCACTTGTTCCCTCATGGTTTTCGACACAAATATATTCTTTTATATATAAATACATATAAATAGTGAACGACAAAAAACTAACAAAACTTAGTTTAGAACTGTCAGTTTCATGTTTTCACAATCGTCAGCTGAACATTGATTGTAAACAGGTTGTAAAAACATGAAGCTGACAGTTCTAAACTAAGTTTTGTTAGTTTTTTTTGTCGTCCACCATATACACATATATATACATATATATACATATATATTTATGTAGGTTTGTGTATTCGTACCAAAACCTGCTTAATGTATATAGCGGAGCATAAGGTAAAACACGAAAATTAAGAACTTTTATTGCAACTAATAGTTCTTATTTTTCGTGTTTTACCTTATGTAGATATAAATATTTACATTTATATATATATATATATACATTGGTGCTGATAACTGTGTGGAAGCTTTCTCAAGATCATTGGAATTTTCCTTCAACATAAGGTGTGCTTAGAAAATTGTATTTGCGACCCTCTTTAGGGATTTCTACGTGAGAAGTTAATGCTCTTCTTTACTTTCTTACATGGAGAGAAACTTATTTACTTGGTGTCAATTACTTTATCCTCTTTATACATGGTCAGGGCGCAACAAGACACGTGCAACCGGTGCAAATGCACAGGTCAAATTTCACTTAACTTTTAATGTTGCCTCACAGAATCTATTGTTTTCTTTCTTTCGTATGCGTTACACATCCGTTTTCATCAGCATCTTATGGAATTCTTCTTCCAACACAATGAGATCGCTGTTCATGTAACTCCCACATCGCAGAAAGTGGTCAGCTGTTTGTCTCATTGTGACAGCGACGGCAGTAAGGTGAATCTGTTTGTCCTATCTTGTGTAGGATCTCCCTCGACTTCCCAGCTCCAACATGGAAACGGTTGAGCCTGTAAAGCATGGTGCGTGAGAGGTCTTCTTCGATCGGTAGTGTGTTGCTCCTGGAAGGAATCTTTGTAACCTGAGGCACTTCTCATAAGTAGAAAACAATAGTGCATGTGCACCATTGTTTTCTCTCTATTGACAAAGAAGGACCGCTATTTAAAGCGCAGCCAAAGAGCTTAATCCGATTAAACAATGATGCTGGAAATAGCAGCTATCACGCGTTTTGGTATTGATATTTACCTTTGGTGCAATTTTTTTTCAAATGTTTTTTCATAATACAGAATACGCAATTATATTGGGGGGACACCGATGTCCATCAAATCAACAGGATATTTCAATTGACTGGTCAGGAAAGTGCCCTGGTCTCCAGTCTTTTTAAAAGTTGAAATGTTTGATTTGCACTCTTTAGCTATTTTAACTCTAAGTTAAGAGTTATGCCTGATAAATCATGATTACCAAATTTACTGAGAGGATAATTGCCTTACGGAACTGCAGGCTGGAAAATTTAATAGTTTTTTTGGTTTGTTTGAATTGCCTCAGGCTGAGAAGACTAAGTGATTGCAATAATTTGATGAATATCAATAGATTCTTGCTCGTAAATATATAACCAGAATGAATTTAATTGTCATATTTAATGATACAAAAGATAAAAATTCAGACGTAGAGGATCATTCATAAGTTAATGATGGATTAAACAGGTATGGCTTTAAATTCATTATCTTTTCATGCTATTATTTTTTCGTATCAGAGGACCACAAGATCAAATTTTGTGTCCTTTCAATTTTTTAATGCATTTGTCAACCATTTCCTTTTATACTTGTCAGGTTTCTTATCAAAATCTGTTGAATGGGAATGGTTCACATAAAAAAAAAGAGTGTGGTCAGGAAAATAAAATATTTCCAATTCCTTTATCCTTCAGCGACTTTGTCGCAACCAGTCCGATGCACCTGTCAATAGATAAGGTGGATCCAGGCCTTTCATTGATGGCACCCCTGGTAAACAGTGGCGACATTTTTGCCTTTGACAGATTGCATCTGAGAAAAATCCGAAAGGAAGCATAAGGTCAGAAAAAGGTCAACCGAAAGCATGCAAGACACATACGTCATACGGATCACCCTGCAGGTCCTCCGTGGGAAAGCTCTTTCTTTTGGGTTGATCTTGGGCTAGTGTTTCGTCATTTCAAGACCACTTCTCTTGCATTGTTGAGCCCTATAATGCAAGGCCCTACCAAGGAAAGCCCGGAGCTCTAAACTTGATCTTATCCAAAAGGCCGAGAAATGATCTTGGATTGGACATTGATAGCTCTTAATTTCCGAGTTTCTTTCCTAACTGTTTCAATTTCTTTGATAAAAGGTCTATCTTAAATCTAGCAATTGCACGGCACGCCCTTTCATGCCCTTTGAGGTCACTGCGGGTTTTATTTTGCCACAAACACATTTTTTGTTCTGCTATTGAATGGAGAACTATTCTTAAGGTCTTCTTGCTCTAACGATGCATGTGAATGGTTGGTATTGACTATGGGTTGTTGCATTCTTTGCATCTCCAAGCGTGATTTCCTAAAAATTGCAAGTCCTTTTCACAAAAATAGCAAGTAATGCAAAGGATAAGCTAGATAAATGACTTTTTCTCTCCACAATTCTGTTCCGTGAATCAAGTTGATTACTTCAACTTGGAATAAATTTAACCTCTTTTGCAACACTCCTCAAAGTTGATTCTGATTCTGAACTTTATAGACTCAGAGGAAGTCAGAGATATAGGAGCTTTATCATGACTTTAGTCGTAAGCTTTTCTGAGCTTTCGAGAGATACTTCTCCCTGTGGCCTGACGAAGGGAGAAGTATCTCTCGAAACGTAGCTCAGAAAACGCTTACGACTCATGACATGATAAAGCTTTTACATCTACGACTCCTCAAAGTTGTTTAATACAATTTTACACATCTTTTATCGTCTTCAAAAAATTCAGCTTGGTTGCTAATTTGCAAGACATTATTTGGGCTTGTGGTAAAACATTATCGCATACTTCCTTCGTTCGTATGCACAAACAGTAAATGACATGAAACACACCCATAAATACACATATACACAGCAGCAGCAGCATCGCATTTTCTATGGAGAATATTAAGTTCTCCTCAGGAGCTACTGTCTCATATTAGAAAATATGACCAAGCAGTAGCATAAATTCTTTCCTGTTCATCATCGATTTTCTCAGTCGACTCTAATCAATACAAATTGCTAATGATAACTTTATCCAACGCAATTGAAAGTACAAAACAGAAATTCCTTTAGAGAATCATTTTCAAGAAGCGTTTTGTACAATATAATTCAGGTGTTTATTTACGCAGAAATCTTTAATTTCAACAGTCTTTGTTATGCGAGTCTCTTGTCGTTCCTTTTATATATACCCAATTTACTTCGTCCTGAGGGATACTGTTATCGTTCTTGTTCTCTGGTGCATTTTGATGCTGAAAACCACCTTTTTCAAACCTTCTCAAAAAACCATACCATAAAGGCCTAGTTTTTTCTATCTCTTTGGCATTCAAACTCATTGAACTGATTCAATTCCACCTTGTCGAAAAAGTGTGAAAGTGGTCAAAGGTGTTTTTAATTGCACCAAATAAACCCGTGCAACAGTGCTTTCAGAATTAATGCCAATTTCAAAGTTCTGGTTCTGAAAGAAAGAAGTCTAAACAGGATTCTGACTATGTGATCCTATGCTGCTTTCAGGTCGATCTTGCTCAAGCATGTAGGACCCTTGGCTGGTTGAATCGCTTTACTGATATTAAAAATTGCATTCGTTGTGGAACGATTTTTCCGAAAGCCAAAATGATATTTTATTAACAGGGGTTCATAAAAATTTCGAAGTCAATTTAAGATACTGGAAGAATTCATGATATTGTGCCCATTACAAAGATTGAAATGGAGTTCTTTGCCAGTCTCTTACTTCCTTTCTTGAAGTGTTTTTTCCACAGTGTTGTTCCTTATCAGTAGAAGTTTCATGAAGAATCAGAAACGTCTGTGAAAATTGACTCAAGATTACTATACTCGCATTCAGTTCGTATCTTTGATTCTAGTTTCCAAACGAATACGTTTGAAGACTCTTCATCCAAGTATCGGGGCTCGTGCTTCAGCATATAAATTTTGCAATCTTATCTTTCATATCTTTGCGTAGTCGTAACCAAACGTCACGAGAGACCCTTTTTGGTAATTTGGAATTTGATATTATGCTTTATTTGAGTCAGCAGTTGTGAGACAAATGTAAACAGAAAACTGGTTTCAATTCAAATGAAAATTTTGTCAGGAGCGATCTTTAAAACGTAGTTTGTGAAGCTTCCTGGTAAGAAGTAAGGAATTTAGTAGTCAACAGAAAAATTGTAGATTGCTCGAATACTTGATGTTGTGCAGGTCCATAGTAATCTTGAATAAGTTAAATTGTTATCCACCTTGCAGGTCGGCTCATTCCGAATTCACTGTTGTTTCCTTTTTTTTCCTCTCCTTCTTCTTCCCCTCCTCTTCCTTCTTCTACCTTTTTTCTTCTTCTTCTTCTACCCTTTCTTATTCTTCTGCTACACTTTTTCTTCTTCTACCCTTCTTCTTCTTCTTCCCCTTTTCCCTCTTCACCTTCTTCTTCTTTCCCTCCTCCTCCTCCTTCTACCCTTCTTCGTCTGCTATCCTTCTTCTTCTTCTTCTTCTTTTTCTTCTTCTTCAACAATCCTTTTCCTTTAAAGAAAAGACTTGATTATTTCACTGAATCTTACTTAGAACCCAAGGGATGGTGATTGATTACCGCAGCTCAAAATTGTTGTACAATGAAAAAGGAAGCATTTGCATATATATGATCTACATTACAGAACAAAAATAAATCAAGATAAGGCATTTGTATGCTTTAACACAGATGTTTTAGAATTGCCTATGTTGTGTAACACTACGGAATTAGTTTAAACACCAGGTAGCTTTTTTAAGACATTTTTGTTTTCGGTTCATTGTAGCAATGAAGTAAATCTGTTGTTCTTATCTCGTTTAATCTCCTAGTGTTTAAACTAATTCCGTAGTGTTACACAACATGGGTAATTCGAAAACATCTATGTGTTAAAGCATACAAATGCCTTATCTTGATTTATTTTTGTTCTGTAATGTAGATCATATATATGCAAATGCTTCCTTTTTCATTGTACAACAGGAATTTTGAGCTGCGGGAATCAGTTACCCTCCTCTGGGTTCTAAGTAGCCTTTTCTTTAAAGGATTGTTGAAGAAGAAGAAGAAGAAGAAGAAGAAGAAGAAGAAGAAGAAGAAGAAGAAGAAGAAGAAGAAGGGGAAGATCTTTTAGAATTGCCTATGTTGTATAACACTACGGAATTAGTTTAAATACTAGGTGCTTAAACGAGATAAGAACAACAGATTTATTTNGCAATGAAGTAAAGCTTTTGTTCTTATCTCGTTTAATCTCCTAGTGTTTAAACTAATACCGTAGTGTTACACAACATGGTTAATTCGAAAACAACTATGTGTTAAAGCATACAAATGCCTTATCTTGATTTATTTTTGTTCTGTAATGTAGATCATATATATGCAAATGCTTCCTTTTTCATTGTACAACAGGAATTTTGAGCTGCGGGAATCAGTTACCCTCCTCTGGGTTCTAAGTAGCCTTTTCTTTAAAGGATTGTTGAAGAAGAAGAAGAAGAAGAAGAAGAAGAAGAAGAAGAAGAAGAAGAAGAAGAAGAAGAAGAAGGGGAAGATCTTTTAGAATTGCCTATGTTGTATAACACTACGGAATTAGTTTAAATACTAGGTGCTTAAACGAGATAAGAACAACAGATTTATTTTATTACCACAATGAGCCGAAAACAAAAATGTCTTACAAAAGCTCAAATAGTTTGCATCCTAAAGTTAACTTTCCAATGGAGCAGGAAACAAATTAAACTTGCGATAGGGAAGAAAAAAGTACACAGTGCTATTTTTGTTTCATATTAGGATAGCAACATTAAATGGGAAATATTTCACTAGGGAAAAACAGCTTATACTATGTTTTCATTCAAGGCATTCCAGAAGCAAAGCCAGCAGCCTGTGTACAAATGTAATTGCTACTGTCTGAGACGTAAACTACTTCTTATTTGTATTTGCATAATTTTCAATAGCATTCACTCCTTGTGAAGGTGTTCTCCAAATATTTTCGTGTAACGTGTAAAACTATAAAGGATTTAAGATTTTAAACGTCACTACCCATAGTGTTTTTTCTATATAATTACATAAAGAAACATGATCCTAAAACCAAAAGTAGGCAGTCTACCCAGTTGATAACAAGAATACTCAATAAAATCGCATTTAAAAGAATCAATAAAAAAAAGACAACTACGCCCTTTTGGCAACTGAGTTTCATGTTTAATAAATATGAAACTTTAAGGTGCTAAAGCAGAGCAACATCTTCTTTGATTGGTACTTATATACATAAGTTAAGATGTAGGGATAAGCCTCGTAGGGACGGTATGAATGAAACAAATACGGTAGACAATACTACTTGACTATGAAATTACCATAAAAAGCTATCATGTAAGCTTAGGCCATAAGCCTCTAGACGTTAGTCGTCGATATTGTCCTTATTACGGTAGTGAGGTCGAAAATTCCATTTCGTCAACAACTGTTAAGTAACTGTTATGAACTTCGATAGTCGTTTAGGAAAAAATAGACTTGGTAAAATGTCTTGCCTATTAACATTTTGATTCTATTCAATGGTAAGGTTAACCCAAAACTAAGTGCAATTCGAGTATAAGTGCGCACAAAAGCTATCACTTTTCAAAGAACACTTTCACCTATTTTCAGGACTTAAAGAACAATATACACAAATGTGAGAATATCAAGTGATCCAATAGTGTTGGTTGGTGCCTGTGATTTTAGTTATGGAATATGTTTGATGAAACTGAAGAAACGCTTATCGGAGACAAATTGGCTACAATGATTCAAAACACCATTGATGGCTAGCTGTCTGTAACCGGTGTAACTAAAAATCGAGTTTCCCTTCGAACTAACCTTAGATGTTTATGCAGTCTCCTATTTTAATACCCCCTGGGGATAAACTATTAATCAACATCCAAAAAAACAACTAAGAAAATAAATCCCTTTAAAAGTTTAATACACACTTGACTCATGGGCCTTACCTGGAGATACGGCCACAAAGCAAATGCAACATAACATATACATAGATATACATTATATACATATACACATACATATACATACAAATATGCACATATACATATTCACATACACATATACATAAACACATACATATACACATGTATATACAAATACACATACATATATACATATACATATACACATACATATACATATACATATACATATACATTTATATACACAAATATTAACAAATGAACATGAAATGTCATCAACAACAGTGCTCTACCACATTAAAACGTAGGAGCTATCATACAATCAGATGTACGAGTAAGAAAAACTCTAACTTTACAGTATTCAGAGGTTCACGTCTTTCACAATCTTCAGCTGTATACAAATAATTACTTGAAAAAATGTTTCTACAAAGATGTTATACAAATAATTGTGTAACCTGACCTTTTGAAAAGAGACTATTGATAAAAAAAAGAATCATTGAGGGTGCAACTGCAAAACAGGAAACGGGCATTAGAAAATCATTACCTATTGCCAGTCTTTTGATTTGTAATTTGCGAGGGTGTATTTATTTATATGTCGACATTTGGAAACAATTTCGGTTCGTTTGTTTAACAATTCAGTTTTATTTCCGTAACTAAGAATTTGTAGTTTCTCTTGCAGGCACAATGGGCACGTTTTTGTTAAGTTTGAATATGCCTTGACACGTTTTATGATTGACCAACGAAAGGAAGGTTTCAAATTCTGTTCTTTTAAACACCAAACGTAGGTTGATAACGTAGTATTATTTTATACTTTCCGTTGTTGAAGGACTGCTTGTGACCATTAAATCGTTGTTTAAATTCTTTTCGGTCAGCCCAATGTAGCATTTTGTTGGTTGATTCGGTGCGGTAACTTTGCATTGGTCAATAACGGATGATGTTCTGCACTTCCCTTTCAGTGGACAATTTTCTTTGATTCTGCAATTGCACGGAGGAATTTCTGCTGTAGCATGTGACGTAGTTTTCTTGTTGTGTGAATTGATGATGGAACATGTTTTCCGTACAGCTATAGCTGACTTTTACATTGTTCTTATTAAAAATTTTCGGAGGGTGTTTTTATTCGTAAAGTATTTATCAATAAGGTTCAAGAACGATGTCGCAACATTGGTTGATACATCCATATTAAAGGGCGGATTGAACCATATGATATTTCTTGTCCTATTCCGCTTGCGGTGGTTGCTTTCTTCAGGTTTTTTGTAGGATAGATTCTGCGTACGGTAACCGCGGTTACGGAGAGCATCTTCGTATTCTGTTTTAGCCTGGTCAAAAATTGCTGGATTCGAAGAGTTCTTGGCGAGTCTATCGTTTATAGAGGTCGGAAGTTGTCTCAGTATGTTCACGGGATAATTTGACGAGGTATGAACATACTGCAGGGGGTTGTTTGGCTTTTTATATGGTCTGAAAGTGCCGGTGGTCAAATCTAGAGTAACATCTAGAAAGTCAACCATTTTCAGGTTAGCGTTGATATCGATATCGAATCCAATGTTTTTGAAGATCTTAATTATCTCTTTACGTTTGATGTCTGCAGTCCTCCTGGTTGAATTACGTAATACCAATAAACCATCGTCGCGGTATAGTACTGTGTCTTCTTTGTTCACGATCGTGGAGAGCTTGCATAGAATGAATATACCAACTTACTCACAGATCTCAGCTCCATCGAAGCTTCCCATTGTTGCATCAAACGGATCATGTAAGGCTTTTTTCTTCCACGCATTATCACTGAAAAACAAGAGCGACTTCCGGTAGTGAAGGATAGTTTTAATGTCCTTGTCTGTGATGGTTGTGTATATTTTGGCGAAGTTCAAGATTTATCTAAGATAACCTTTGTTATGGATGGATAGAATTCCTTGATGTCCATTTGAACGAAAGTACACGACGATTTGTTTTTAATGGATGAAAACCATTCTAAACTGCGTCTGTGTTCTTCCACTGATTAACCAATAGTTTACGACGAAGGTCCGAGTTGATGCGATTCAGAATCGTTTTACTGATTATACCAATTTCACTTTTGCAGGGGTTGATGAGACGGCAAGGGTGTTTTTGGCTTAATTTTTCCTTGTGGTCTTTTAAGCTGATAAGTGCAGGTGAATTGGCTAAAGATTCTGCAAGATTGTCAACGTTATATGACGATGCAATATTTTTGGCTGTATGGTTTATATCTGTCTCAAAGAGATGTGGTGCCTTTTGATACGTTTTTGTGACATTGTCCTTTAATAAAGCGTTGTGCTGTTCAACTGGCATAGCATACATGTTTGAAATTTTATCAGCATAAACAAACACTTTCTTTGATTTTCGAATATTGTAAATATATTTCTTTAATTTCCGCTGGAATCTGTCGGAATGGTTACGAAATGTAACTGATTCATATAAATCGAAGAGTTCGGATTCAAACTGTTCTAACTCACTACAAGATGAAGGTGTATTCCTGGATTTGAAACCGAATGTTACCTGTGGTGGTTCAGAGTCGTCTTTCGAGTTATTAATCCAATACATTTTCCATCGTATACATTTAATGACCGCTTCAATTTTATCAATAAGCTTGTAATAACTTGTAATAACATCTTTGTAGAAACATTTTTTCAAGTAATTATTTGTGTACAGCTGAAGATTGTGAAAGACATGAAACTCTGAGTACTGTAAAGTTAGAGTATATAAATATATATATATATACATATAAAGTTACATATATAAACATATATATACGTATATACATAAGTATATACACATATATATACATATAAAGTTAGAGTATATACATATATATACATATAAACATATACAAGTACATGAAATACATATAAAGATCTATCTTTACTCCTTCACTTTGTGGTTTTAAGCGCTCGTTCAATGTGGTCGGTGTAGTGACGCTCAAAAACTATGCGACATTCACTGTTTTGAGCATTCTGGCTAACCAAGATCTCTTAATTTACTGAAGTGGGGAAACCTAACACTGCCCAATGTTATTATTTCGAAAGCAGTTGATGCGGATTTTTATCTCTGGAGTGCAATGATACATATTGTCTAAACCTCCACTGAGGAAATGCCACAGAGTGAAACATGTGTCGGTTTGACCTCTATATTGATACACAAATATACATATATACACACATATACACATCCATATAAATTAACTATTTTCAAATTGACTAATAGCCAAAAATTTGGCATGCACCGAAAAGCTACATTTCTATCTTTATCATTAACAGGGCTAATTCTTATTGACATAGGTTATAAATTAATTACGATAATCGTAATAAAAAACTGTTTCCAAGGCATTGCACTTGTTTCCACTAACATAGTTTTATGTATTTGAATTAAGAGCCTTTACTACTACCATCATCTTGGTACTGTCTCTCTTTCAGAAAAGAGAGATTAAATTTTGGGGTGCATTGCACATTATCATAATCAACATTCATGTCGAGCTTGAATTCTTCAACCAAAGTTTCAGTGGGTTCTTCTGACAAATCCTTGTCGTCCTTGAAGGGAAAATATATTAAAATCTAAATAAAGTCATCGAAAGAAACGAGTAAATAAATGAATGAATGAATAAAAGAATGGTAACTTTTGTTTGCAACTGAAGTTGCATGTTACATCCTTAGTGAAATCTATAACGGGAGTCCGGACAATACTTCGAAGGCTTGGAAAAGCACATAATTACGCCGCCGCTTTCTTTTTACTAAGACTAGTATTCCAAATAGCATTTTATATAAATGTACAGCAAAACACCAAGTGAGCCTTGTGAACGATTGGTGTCCTCAGTAACGTTTCATGACTACAAGAGATGGTCCACGAGGAAATGAGAAAGGTACAAGTTAATATAAAGCAAGAAAACAAAACCTAATAAGGTCATCTTGATAACTTTAAAATTCAAAGTGTTGATCAAGAAAATAACCAGATTACATCAGAGTCTAATTTTCGATTCCTTTACAAAATCTCGAGAGATGCAATTGTTTTAACTTCTTTATACCTATCTTTGTTTCTTTTCCCCATGATTGCTTTCTAATAAATTAATTACTTTTTACGCAACAAATTTCTTGTATATATAGCTTGTTTTCAAATGTATTTTTACTGTCCTGACGATGATTTTGTAAAGGAATCGAAAATTAGACTCTGATATAATCTGGATATATTCTTGATCAATACTTTGAATTTAAAAGTTATCAAGATGACCTTATTCGGTTTTGTTTTCTTGCTTTATGCTCTGAAATTATCGGTTTGAAAAGGATTCTGGTACATACAAGTTAATGGTTTTGTGTTTTTGTTTGGTCATAGAGATCTTTGCTGCAAGTACGTTGAGTACAGATAGGAAAAAATAAATAATGTCTACATGGGTTCTCATAGATAGAGAAGCTTTATCATGTCATGAGTCGTAGGCTTTTTCTAACCTACGTTACAAGAAATGGTTCTTTCATCGTCACGCCTGACAATGGAAGAAGTATCTCTTGAAAAGTGGCTTTGAAAAAGCCCACAACGCATGACATGATAAAGCTTTTCTATCTACGGTTTCTTCTGAGTCCATAAAGTTAAGCATTTTTAACACGGGATGGCATGTTTTGCCTTTAGAAATCAAGATAATGAGGTGTGCTATCAGTTTCTGGGCAAAATGTCAGTGAAAATGAAAGCTAAAGAGCAGTAATAATAGGAAATAAGCTCTGAGCTTACAGCTGTAGAGGCAAAGTGCGAGTGGAATCTTCCTTTTCACGCCTGTAGCTTTCGTGGCTTCTCAGGGACATATACTATGTGCTTTGCGTGTTTCTCACGTTTTTTATTAACAAGCAGTGTACTCAGGATGCCAAAGAAATTTATTTTACGTGGATCTTGCAACGGTTGGCTAACAATTACAACAAATTCAACCGTACTTTTAAGCAGAGGCGTCAAAACATTTACAGAACATGATCAAACGCTAACCATCGCTTTATTATCTGCACAATGATCAGTGCTGTACGCTTTATATACCATTGTGTTACTGATTGATTGATCTTTCTGCTAACCTATATCCAGTTATAGTTCTTGGTCGTTTCATAGTAGCAAAAATATTTCTTTTTACAATCCTTCCCCAACCCCTTAGGTCTGCCATTAGCGCTCTCTCTCTCTCTCTCTCTCTCTCTCTCTCTCTCTCTCTCTCTCTCTCTCTCTCTCTCTCTCTCTTTCTCTC